>JAHZNJ010001785.1:0-18674 GCA_027744475.1 Lepidocyrtus cf. sotoi NNG-2020 | reverse complement strand
AAAACGACCGTATAATCACCTCGTATAATTCAATCGATCCCCAACAAGACAAACTCATTTTGCGTCATTCATAAATGAGATTGATTTGATAAATGATAAATGACGGCGTGTCTTGTGCTAAATACATACATAAAAACTTTAAAAGCGTATCGTCATAAGATTACTAACATAAGACGACAGACAGAGAGGAAAAGAATATGAAATCGTTAGATTTCTAACAGACACTACCACAGCAAAGTTTTATGATGGATGATGACGATGAGGTAAAATAAGGCTGAAAAAGAGTAGCTAAGTCTAGGTATTAGCTAGGTGGAGTGGAAAGGGAAATGAAGCAAAGTAGTAAAGGTAAATTTCCGCCTATTCAATTATTCTGCAAACAGGAAATTACCTTTTCACTGATTTGTACTAGCAAAGCAATGTATTAGCATTAGCAGTAGTAAAACGGAAAGGTTTTTAAAGGTACTCTACTCATTATTATTTCCCCGATTTTAATAACAAACTCTTCCTAAAAATTGTCCAAGCCCCTTTACTGGCTGCAGCTTTACCAACACAAAAAAGGCATGCATCGTATCCTCACATTTATGTAATTATTGAACGTCCTTATGTTCATATCAATGAAAAATAATTGATTTTAAGTGGACAAAGGAAGACTTGTGAAGATGGCTGACTATTTGATCTAGCAACCATCAAGCAGCACCCTTGCGTTGTTAGTGAATAAAACAAGTGTGCTGCTTGCCATGGCAATTCAAGATTCGTAATCTAAATTGGCTTCAGCAGCAGCCAAGTCGATAGTTAGGTAAATTTGATACGCAAATCATTGCTATAATTAGCGATGACTCTCGTATACTCTTGAGTTAAAAAGAATCTTGTTAAGGAAAAGGAAATAATGACGTGTTTTTGATGGAATAAAAAAATTCATTCAGGATGATAGTTCTTTGCTGCTTAAAGTACTAATTAATTAGTACAGGTTATATCTATTAACGACTAGTGAACTTTCCTCTACAATATCTATCGTCTATCTTTCTTGTAGGTTATTGCTACGAAATTCTGGTTCTGGCTGTGATGATAAATTAATGTATGTATATGATACCGTTTTAAATTGTTGTTATCTGAAATTTAATTATTGTGATATGTTAAGTTAATCTTAATTAATAAAGTTGATTAGAGATGAAGGAACTAAACTTGGTTCAATGCATGGTAAGAATAAAAGTCGAGTTTTGGTAAACACAAAGCTGCTGAATCATTGCCATGGCCAAGTTGATAAACAAGATTCCTCTGAATTTCGTAGTTAAAGTTAAAATGAAAGAAAGAATTACGTCGTATATGCATAGCTAAATAGTACGTACTACGTACATAATAATTATAATGAAGATGCTGCGTAGCTACTTGAAGTAAATTGAACCCTGAGAATTTATGATTTGATTTACTCAAACGTCAAGTCACCATCACTCCAAGTTCCTAATGCATTATACATACATACATATAGGTACTTTTCAGTTTGCTGTCATTGAATCTGAATGGAATAATATAGGGAGCAGGAGAACGTGAATTGTGGATTCTCAGAAAAAGTATAGACACATGCTCCTTGGCCCCACTCCATACAACACAAACGTTTCTTTTTTTCTCCATTGCCAATGTTGCAGAAAAAAGAGAAAAAAATTGGGAAAAGCCAATGCCACGCCATATATTCTTTTCTTGTTTCACATCTCATGACATGAGGCGCAACAGTGAAATAACAACAGCAGCAGCAAATTAAGTGATATCAACAACAGCAGAAGAATCCAAAACGAAAACTACATAATACAAACAATGTAACATTCTCCTATTGCGAGCTGCGATCTTCCTAACAACAGAAGAGTCCGTCCGAGAGAGTATTCCACCCTTTTTAAACTCTTTTTTTCCTGCTAGGGAATGTGCATATTTTTTTGCTTACTCTACTGCTCTAACCAGCAGCAGCAGCCAGCAAGCAGCAGCGTGCTCGGTGGAATGGAGTAGAGCTACGCGAACGAGCAAACACGATGATGATTACATCATCATCATCATCAACGCCACCATCATCCAGAGAGGAGAAGGCCAGCCAGCCAGGCAGCCAGGGTGGATGAACTCTTTCTTAGAAATATTTTTTACACGTATAATAGCCCCTATAATGTACTATTCTTTTCTAAGTTTTCAGCTTAATTCATTTCATACAAGTAACAAAATACGGTTCTCTTCTGTTCCCACCACAACCAACACTTGTTTAAAATCGTCAGGTAAACTGTTAATATAATACGAGTAATGCTACAAAGTATAAAAAAGGCTATACAACTTTCCACCTTGCCTTGATAACAGACGGAGAGAATGGCGCTAACTTTTGTTCCTAAGCAGACAACGCGATGCAAAATCCAATAAACACATGTACAGTGTACAGAATACATATTTTGCACACCTTCTAGTTTCATACCTTTCAGCACGTTGCTTTATTTATACAAAGCTTATACTACTATGGTATAAGAACTGTAGGTATAGGTGTGTTTTGGTAAATTTAAAAAAACAACATAATATTATATGTATGAATTGGCATGAAATCCAGTGCTAGCCAAAGAGAAAGCCAAATGACAGACACGATTTGAACATTATTATCATCATCATCAAACAAGGACAATAGCCAGAGAAGTGTTATTATTGATCAAAAATGAGGAGGACATGCACCTTTTTAACGTTTGTGTACATATTAGTCACTCGCTCATTGCTTGATCCAATCTGTTGTTCTGTTCTTTTATGTCGTGTGATGATGATCAATCTTGTTTAACGATAAATAACAAAATAATATTTAATTCCAGAATCCAGATCGATATAGAGAGCAAAGTACTATTGCTGAACTCTGTTTGTGAGGAGAGTTATGTTATGAAATGAACATCTCACACAGAATTACAAGGTTGAAGTTTCAATCAAAACTTTATGTTTAACATTATTATCAAAAGTTGAAATGGCCTTCCCCCTTTATCCCTCAACTTTAGAGGCAGACATACAGCAAGGAGCACGACAGGTTAAGAGTAGAGAAGAAGGGAAACTTTTCCAAATGGCAAAACAATCCAAAATCCAATGTCATGTCATACTAGACAAACCAATGCCAAAAACAAGCCACAAGCAGAACTGAGAGAGGAAACCTCATCATCATCATCATCATCATAGCCATCCATCTCATCGCCATCGTGGAACAAACTTTTTTGTTCTTTGAAACGCTAATGTTATGTGATGAGTTGACATGATTCTGAGTGACAAAGAGAAAAAAATAAGAAAAACTAATTTCCCCACGTCAATTCTATTTCGAGTTGTTTGCAGGAAAAACGTAACTCATTACGTAGGTAGTAAGAAAACGATATTTCACAGTCAAATCTGAAATTGCTTCTGTAGTGTAGTTGTAGTTTGTAGTAGTAACTATATATAACACATAACTTATAACGAGATAAAGCGTTTGGTTGGTATAACGTTTAATGTACGATACAAAAGAATTTGACTTCTTCTTGCATTAAAACATGAATAAAAATGAGGCTTTTATTATTATATAGAGTAATTGATGAGAAAGGATGACAAATATCATATACTTTTCCAGTCCGTTAAAATATTAACATTATCAGAAATTATGGTGATTAGGATGAGCACAAAGGCAAGGGTTAACGCAAGAGCATAAAAAGTCAAATCCATGCTGTAACTAAAATATTATTGGCATGATAAGAAGGATAACTTTAATAGTAAAAGCACATCAAGACAAAAAAGAGCAAATAACATTAAACTACGCCTCAATCAATACAACAACGAATACGGCATTGTCATTACATATATTATTATCATCATCCTCCGCTTTTGTACTTTTTGTTATTGGTTCGATGGTGGTGGTGATAATAATGACGTTGTTGGCGATGAAACATGATCCTCACATAAAGTACGCTTTTATCTTCTATTATCGCTTTTTCCGCTTGTTCGATTTAGCCATGGAACTTGCTTCCGTAATATGATTTTTATTAGTCTAACTCTAACTAATACCTACTTATGTATATGATGAATGACTAACAATTATGTACTCACTCAGATGCCTACTGGAGCCTCTGGTTACGCACACATACACACATCACTGGTGCTATGCTGGTTTAATTCTTGCTTTTATTTAACTAAAACAAACTGTTAGTGTTTTGCGAAAGCACTTGGTACTATTCAGCGGCTCGGAAATGCAAAACTGTTATGCTTTTCAGGTGGCGCGGCGTAAAGGATTAGTAATGGCTAATAATGAGAAATTAGAAATAAAAACAAAGTGTCCAAATCTATTGGTAGTAAAAGCCATTGTGTTCGTTTGTCATATTTTTAAGCTAAAGTACATAGTGCATACTTATAATTAGTATACCAAAGATTCGATTTTTAGGCAATCGCAAACAATGAATTTGGGCATGATATGACAATTGACAATCATCAAAGTATTTCCTATCTGCACTACTACTCTGACTCTGAAGATACAAGTTATGCCATGCCATACTCATACCTAAATAACCATTATTATTGTGATTGCTCGTCATAGCGTCTTACATATTTTATGCCAACTGTAGGTTACCAGTGGCCATTTTAATGACTTGTATTGCTAATTCTTATCAGATAAAAATCTAAATTTACATTTTACAGTAGTTTTATTTTATTCCTTTTCCTGTCCAATATGACTTTCCAGCCTCAAATGTATACAGTGAGATGGAAAAGCGAATGCGAAAAAACTCGAACGAGACACAAAATGCAATAAAATTTCTTAATAATGGCACTTAAGTAAAAATTCAATATTTTATGGGGTTGATGCAGTTTGTCCCTGAGACAACCTTTAAAACTAAAAAAGTGAAATGCAAAGCATTAATATTTTTATGCCTTTTCACGGTTTATGATACATATATGTATTGACGTGACGTACTACTTGTAGTTACTAACTACAAAGCACATTTATGTAATATTATGTTTCGAAATACATTGAATAGTGCAAACCTGAAACGAATCTTTGCACTTTGGTTAGGTATAATATAACTATTATAAAATTTTGATCAGCTTATTGTAGTGTGAATGATTTAAATATAATGACAAAACAACAATATTTAACCTTTAATACCTAAATAGCCACGCGTGAAATATTGGTACATAACTAGATAAATATCAGCATAAAGTATTTCCACATATAAATACACTCCTTTCTGTTTTGTTGTAAACCATTTCGGCTAAACGAATCGAACGTGCTATTTTTTATTTATTAAAATATTTCAAAAGCCCTTGACAAAAAGGCAAACAAGAAAGATGCACATCGTAATTTCCATTCTGGATTCTGAAAACTTCTTTTTTCGCCAAATATAAATATAATAGAGTAGGTTCCACCATTCACCCTACTGTAAAAATATAAAGGTGGGAAATGTTTATTAATGACTGTCGGTATGTCAAGATGCAGACAAAAGATGCAAGCCAAAGACTGACAGTTATGTCGTATTATTGGATTGGTTGTGCATGATTGGTACATACGTGATTGAACGTAAAATGAAATATGGTGCAAATGTTCATCAACCCATCCATGAATTTTTATTTTTCCCATATAATGAGCAATGAAAAATGGTGCAAATTCTCTCCTCCACTCAATAAATTTAAAGACGTTACCGTTTCTGTCGTCCCCGTCCTTGAAACGCATTGTTAATATTATAATTTTGTCTCCCGTGAACGTCGTACATTGTTACTAATTGTTAAATTTTTAACACACCATACGCTACTTATCAGTAATTGTTACACGCACTCTCAACTACACAATTCTAAACGTCTTACTTATCAATTATTTTTTTAAAAAGTCTGTCAAAACTAGTATTAAAGTTGCTTATTATCTACAGCGTCTTTGTGAAACTGCGAAGGCAGCAAAGAATTACAATCCAGCGTGACTACTGTAACTTCGGTGACAAGGGCCAAAAACAACCAGCCACGCAAAAAGCTGTCACGTTGCTGCTGATATGAGAAAGGAAAAATATGCTGCTGCAATTCACCCGTGTGTCGTCTGTCTACGCGTTTCAACTGACATTGGAACAAAAACAGGGAGGACGGAGCAAACTAGTGACTAAATTCTATTTCTCATAAGAAGCAAATTAGCAGCAGCCGCCGTAGTGAAAGGAAACTCTTCTCAAACAGAACTAATTTGATGAAGCGATTCTACATAAAAAATGCTTACGCTCTAAACTGTCTTCAAGTACAAATCCGAATGATAAATAGTAAGGCATAAGAACACGAATATGAGCTACACAATAATAATATGCTTCAGTATGTCACCCAGTCACTCACTCGCCGTCGTCATATTTTTTATTATGAAACGATAATATGATATTATTGGAAGGATGGATGGATGGAGCGATGAAAGTGAGAAAGCCTTCTTCTTTACGGATTCAAGCCTGCCACGTGACGCGAATCCTTTCTTCTTTATAACTTCTGAGAATCCAAAAACAGTTAAAATCAAAGGAACTCTGATACAATACGTATTGTATACAGTATTTAACATGAAAATGTATTAAATTTTGGGTAGGTTGCTCTTTGTTCCCTTATATTCTCTAAACTGATAGAAATACACATATGTACTGACTTAATATATAATATGGGATACGTTTGAATAAATGCATTCTGTTGTAACTGGATGATTTCCTCTTATTCCAAAGCTACTCAAGTTAATTTAATACTTGATTTATGCATTTATCTAAATATTGATCTTTGATGTTTGCAAACTAGAGTAATTGAAGAAAGAAGCTTTTTATTAGAGAATGTTCATAGGTAATGCAAATATTTGTTTCAGAGTTGCGTACTTTTTTCCATGCAAAAACATGAAGGAGGGATGAGATCGTTGTCTGTGTCGTTTTCATGTTTTAAAAAAAAACTACATGCACGAGGACGATCATATTTCAATTTTGCAGTGATTTCGAAAGTGATCTGTTTTGCAAAGTCTCAAGGTAACAAGCATAATACTAGCAGAGCTTTTCCATTTTGATTTTTCATTTTCTACAAAACAGCTACTCCATACCTAGAATTGCAGACGCGAACGCGACATGCAGCCAAGGACATTAAATGCGATGATGAAATTAGTTGGTAGAGGTGGTGGTAGTGGTGGGTGAAAACGAAAAACATAAATGTGGTTTTGATGTGATGAAAAAAGATGTTCTAGTAATAGTAATGCTAGTCATAGAAACATTAAAAAAGTTATGGAGAGAACGTGCAGGTTGTAAAGAAGGTATGCCGTTGGCGCTCGCAGTTAGAAGGAGGAGAATGACATATTTTCTTTTTGCAGGAAAGTTTTCAGATAATTAATTAAATGTCAGCATTATAGGAGTTATAATAATAATACTAACAATAAAATTAAAAATGTGTTCTGTCTGTCATCGGAACAGCTTACCTTGAGCTTGCACAAGCAGCTACTGTGGCCTTGGTGCCCAGAGTAACGGGTTTCGTAGGGTATGTACCCTGTTCTTGCCTTTCTTCGGGAAAAGGTTCCTTCACTCCCACTTCCTTAATTTTTATTCTTGCGTGGACGCCTATGCTTGCACAAAGGCGTTATAACGCGATTGTCGTTGTTGTTGTCGTGTGAGTGGACGACAACGATGATGGTACACACAAATTTACAGTTTTAACAGTGGCGCGGCAACAACGACGCGTTATTTTTGCAGACAGTATTTTATTATAGATGTTAAAGTTTTATGGATTGTCGGTCGAGTCGTGGAGGACGATGAGGATAATGTCCCGTTCCAAATGTTCCAATTATGGTAGTAGGGAAGAGGAATACGATGTTGATGATGAGTTTGGAATGTACGTTTTTGTTTGGAAAAATAATAAAAATTTGGTAAGTTTACGAAGAAGTTAATTAGTTAAAATAATAAAGATGATAATAATAAATGTTAGTTTATGAATAAGGAAATAATATACAAGATAGAAAGTTAGACTTGTTGAAAATATGACAGGAAATAATTTTTACTACATGTAATATGAAAATAAAAGATGCGTACAACCCTGCTATTATTTTAATAAAAAAATGTTAAACACTTTTTCACTCACTCGACGAGGAGCGGACCGACTGCTTTTTTTTAGAAAATTTGTTTTTTGATGAAAAATTAAGTCCCAAAACAATCGCTTGCTGTTGTTGTCTCAGCTTTTCAAGATAAAATTACTGCGAAGTTTCCGATTTTTATGTACAGATAAAAACAATAACTTGGTATTTTTACGATGATGTTAAAGTTATTAATGGAGCATTGGTCCTGTGTAGAAAACGTTCATGAACTGTGATTTAATGTTGCTTGATGGAATACTTGGTGACGACGATGATGAGATGTCATCGACAGAGAGATGAATTTATTCAATGGTGTATGATGCGATTGCGAATGATGAGATGAAGTACGCTGCTTTGTTATTATTTTTTTTACTTTTACAACTCTTTCAGTCAATGGATTTATTTATTTCCTTCCTGTGATTCTCTTTCACTTCCCAGAACACACGATCTGTGAATGAATGAACGAATGTATGAATGAATGTAGAGTTTTTGTTTTCTTTTGTTTGATTAGACACAAAAATGTTTCCTGTTTCACAAAAATTTGCCTTTTGGCAGTTACAGTTTAATAGCATATGACAGGAAATGGATGGATACACAATAGATGTTACTGGCATGGAAAATATTTTATTTAATAAATAATTATTCCATCGTAAATACTAGGAATCTACAGCTATATGAAAATTACTTTCTCTTTTCTGCTCAGTTGGAATATAATTATAAGTATTTAATGGTATTATTACAATGCCTTAGTTTAAATTTAAATATTAGGATAATAGTTGCTAATTTTGGAATTATGTTAGTTAAGTAATCGAGCTCGTTTTTGAATATATGCGTGAGAATATTTCGCGCTGGGTTAAACCTTTACTGCTAGAGCTTATGATATGTACCTACTTAATTAAACTTTTAATTTAAGTAACTCAATTTAAGTTTTAAATATATATTAAATTTGTAATATCTGTCTAATTTTTTTACAGGCTTGCTCCAGTTTTCTTGACTAGCTGAAAGCTGAATGAAAGCTAATTTGATGAATATTGATTGATTCTCATTAATTGAATTAATTTTATATTAAGTAGGTATATGCATTTAATACAACCATGTTTATTCCAACATAATAAAAAATAAATAGATTGAATGGCGAAAGCTAGATGAATGTTTCAAGCTGGATGGTTAATGTTCATTAGTACCTACCAACAAAGTTTGTTAAAACCTTTTGAAAAAATGGAGCAAGACTCTGTGCTGACGCGACCCTTAATATTGAATTGAACAAAGAATGAATTGAGATTGAAATGTCTGCAATTAAAATTGAGAGCAACATTTATATATTCTGTTGGTTTACGTACACATTAAATTGAATGCAATAATAAAAAATGAGAGGCGTAAGTGATTATGAGAGTTGAATAGCAATATAACGTGGTTTGATTTGACTGTGGACTGATGGAAGAGGTTAGAGATGCGTTGGTATTAAGTAGCTAATTAAAGAAACTGGATCAAATACACAAATAAACCCTTTAAAAAGAATTATTTTAGCCGAATGCAATCAATTGATTTCCTGTTCCTTTCTTTTCAAGTATTTTTATATGACGGAACCCACATTGTATTTATTTTACCTCCTATTTCACTACAACATACATAAACTTTGAAGTTTGAAGAGTTTAGTCTAGACTCTGAAGCAATTAATATACATCAGTGAAAAGAACAAAGAGAAAGCAAGTACATAGTAAACTTCAATTCCCGGAAGTATACTATTGTTACTGTACAACAGGAATAATTTTATTCGAAAAAAAATTTAGGTAGACTTACGTTACGATGCCGATGATTTAGATCCACATATAGTACTAACACATTCAAACAAATTTATCAGATTTAATTATTCTACTATTTAATTTATCAAGGGACTGTATCGCTAAGTCAAAGATGTGTAAGCGTTTTTTCTCCGTTTTAGAGATGGAATTTTTTTTCTTTTCCAAATGAACTTTGATTATTACTAAAAAGCGATCAAAACAAATCTTCTTTGTTTATATGTATGCTTGCAGAGAGTGGCCAAGTTAAGTATGTTGATGTGAAACAAAATACTTTTGAAAGAAATTAATAGTAATTATTATTTTTGCAGGAATATTTTTTATTTCCTTTTATCAACGGAGGATTTCTATAGGCCTGTCTCACTCTGTTGACTGACTACTAAGGACAGAGAAAGAGTTGTGTTTTTTAGATGTTGTTGTTATACTTCGCTCTCTCTAATACACAGTCTTTTGGGACATAGCATGGGAACAACGAAAACTCTTGATGCTCGGTTGAATACGACGAGTAAAAAAGAAAGATGATGATGATGATAGGTGATGTGATGATGGTATAAAATATACAATACAGTGTTGGTGGAAGTAGTAGTAGTAAGTTGTAGTAGTGGCAAGGCACGAAAGAACAGAGAAAACCCGTAACTTGCCTTTTTGTTCGAGACAGATTATAGTGAATACTCTCTTCGTCTACTATTATTACGGTTTTCTTATAATATTATTATTACGTTATTCTCTCCTCTAGCCTCGCTAGCTGAGTCTTATGTTAGTCTTACCAATTCAATCTTAGTTATTACTTCCCCTTTTTTATATTTTAATGCACTTGAGTCATATGCCAAAAAAAACTGGTCAAGTTTACGTTTGTCGCTTTGCTTGTCTGTTAAACTCTCTTGTTAAGGTTTCCTTACTTTACTTCATATTCAAGGAATAATGCTTATAGTATGACACATACTTAAAATACTATAACGCAAACAATGTTGCTCACTCTCGTCGTCGACGTCGCTAATCCATAATCCGTGCAACATTATTGTGCACAACAGCAGTCAGTAACAGTAACGTACATGGAAGCTTTCGTTTGCCTTGTGAAATCATAATAATATCCACATTTCAACGCAACGTTCAGCATATCGGCAAGCATGAACTTTAATACAGAATTAATTTAATAACTAAGGTTAAAAAATTTAACGAAGAAAATTACATCTACTTTAGCTTAACTACATACAACGGGATTCCACTTTGCAAGTAGTAGTGGCATGGCATGACATGTGAGCAATCACTGCTAAATAAAAATTGTTTTCTTTTCATTGAAATAACTCCGACATTCCGTTAAGTTAAGTTCAATATTTGCTAAATTAATTTATTTGTTGTTGGCATTATATTGAACAAAGAACAAATGTCGAGCTCTGTATTCCTTCGATAAACGTATGGAAAAGAAAGATAAGTTGATGACCGAGATATTTTAGACATGACCGTCACATTTTTCCCACTTGAACCTAGAACATTTTTTTCTATCCTTGCCTTGGTTGGTAGTATAATTTACACGGATAGAATAAAATAACAACAGTTTTTTCTATTTTAAAGTGAATCGCATCACATCATCTCTACAAAATCCATACATACACAAAGACGACTGATGCTAGTGATGCTCATGCTATTACGCTTACTACGCCTTTCCTTTTTTTCTTTTTTTAAACAAAGTTTCATTTTGCGTCGATTGTATTAAACTTGTATGGAGAGAATATAATAAAGAGAGGGTAGCCAGAGCAGACCAGAGCCAGACTAATTCATATTATAGAAAATTGTTAAATGATATAATGAAATACACATACTTAAATATAAAAAAAATGTGCATAAGAGTGTGTGTTGAGGTAAAGCTACTGAAGCTTGCAAACTTCTGGTATTGATTCATTATTTTACAGATGTGTGCGGTATGTAAAAGGTTTTGAATTGCAAAAGTATGGCTGGAGTAGCATAGCGCCACCAGCAGCGGCGTCATATCATATCATAGCGGCTAGTTGAACTTATCAAAGAAATTCTCATAGACTTCTTATATAACTGTATTGGAAGAAAATTGAGCGCATTGTATGCACTGTAGTAGTATTAAGTAGAGGGAAATTTTATTATGGCCCTTCTTTGCTTACTGTGAATAAAAAATCCGTTTCCAATGTGGAGTGAAGTAGCGGCTGAGCTAAGGAGTAACCAGACTTTTTACTCAGAGAAATCCATGCAAAACAAATGATGTAGTAGAGCCAGAGAAACATTGTAAGATAGACAAAGTTCCTCCTCCTACAAAATCCCCTCTCTGCTTTCTCTCAAAGTATGTCGCCCACCTGGCAGCAACTATGTTCAAAACCCTCCTTATAATAACCAACAAAACATAAGTTTGCTCGTAAACCGTTGTTGAGTTCTAGTTCTAGGCAAAAAGGTTGCCACCCTGCCATGTCTCACATCATATCATAGTTTAAATCACTTACTTCTTATTACAACAGAAACTGCAGTGAAATTAAATTGTGGAATGGTATATACAACAACCCCTTCACTCACTGTTTGCGGTTAAGGTTAAAAAGCTGAACGATCTTCTTCTTCGTTCTTTGTACTCCGTTCATCAAGGCAATCACCACAAAAGCCTAGACCATGATAGAATAAATCGAAAGTGATTATTTGCTTAAATTGTTAGCATGAACATGTACGAGAGGGGATCTGACAAATTCTTATGAAATAATTGGTTTAAGTCCAATTTAGGTCTTTTGCATAAAACAATTTTTTGTGGAGATTTTTTGGAATTTCGGAAATCTCTTGTAGGTAGAAATGTCAATTGCCAAAGCTCTTCAAATAAAACAAAACTTCGAAATGGAATGGAGTTAAATGAGATTGAACACGTACACGGGAAGCACTTAAATGTTAACAGCTTTTAGCTTTCTTCCAATCAACTACTATAATATGGGAAGTTATTATTCCTAAGAAAAAAGAAAAAAACACGAAGAAAAAAGAAGGAAATGTGAGGAAGAATGACGAAGTTAAAACGGTAAAACGAAAAAAATATTTATTGCTCGAGCACGCACACATGAGCACAGTGAAAGCAATGAAATTCTTCTACCAATGACATGGAGCTTATTAGGCTTCTGTATTGCTTCCGAAATGATTTCTATTTAACCTTGAATATCTCACTTTCTCAGCAAAACAATATCAATCACACACCCACCACACTTTCTACTTGCGCTAATTGGAAAATGTCATTGGAATATGGCAATGACTTTCTTCACTCCCAGCCAGCAACTAAAGCAATTGCTCAATACAGAGTATTTAGGGAAATCTTCCTTTACCATTTGTGCTCATCTCTTACTTACGAGTCTGTCTAGCTCCAATTTTATGGAATAAACTAATTTGCTTTGTTTTTTTTTTAGAATTTATGTTTGATCGGAATGATTTGATTTGATGTTGTGTTGTGTATGTACATCCGTGTATATGTAACCAGCGACAGGTCTGCAACGTGACTTGTGGGAAGGGTTCATGTTATTTTATCAGATATTGAAGAATCCTTAAAAATGTATTTGGTTTTCGCAATTAGAGAGCTCGGCTTGTGAAATGTTCACAGAGATCAGAGAGGAAATTGATTTTGAAGTTCATTAAGAAGTTTTAATATGCTCAAAAAGGCATGAATGTGAATCAACATTAAGTAATCCAATCAGTCTCAGCTTCCCCCATGTCAGCAACTGTAAGCAAAAATGAAGTGTTATATTATACATGCATGCAAAGACACTCACGCCCACATACCCTCCCTTTCCAGACACTTTTAATTAGATTTTTACATCACACATAATTTAATACACTTCATGCATTAGGCTACTAATTTACGAGTAGAGTTAGTCAAAAATCCTAATTACAAAGGAAAACAATTAATTTTTGCTTCCATCAGAGCTGAAATTAAAGCATAGAAAGATACCAGCAGTAAATCGTAAACAAGGACTGGAAAAATTATTCAAAGTAAAAAGCTCCTGAAGTAAATAAATACAAGCCCCAGTAAGCAGCAGTGAGTGATTTGATTTAAAAACCACAAGCTTTCACTCTAAAATTAAAAATTGAAGCACGTTTTAGCAGCAGTTGCAGACAGACTCTGTATGAATCAATTTCAGAAGAATCACGTGGCAATGCCAAAGTATCACATGTCATTTTTATTATCGATGATGTCTGTAATGTATCTTCGATAACTAAAATCGTCATTTCCTTCCGCCGGAAAAAGCTTTGCTTCTTTTTTCCTTGTCCGTTTTTATAATACTCCGCTTATCTTTTGGATATTATTATGACATAAAAATCATTGTCGTAAGTGAAGAAAATGCTTAAATGGTGGTGGGTTTTAATGTCCTACCGGAAACAATGAAATTTTGTCAATGTATCATCATGCATTGATCAACGTAATAGAAATGTCGAAATTGACATCCTCCGATTCCTTCTCTATATATCGTATTTAAACTCAATATAGTGACAGTGAGCCCAAAACAGTTGCGCAGCTTCAGCACAGTAGCAGTGCGGCATTAGGAATTAGGAAAAGAAAGTAGCAAAATCATCACAGCAGCTCTGTGTTTTGTCTCATTCATCTCTGCTCAGCCTGTTGTTGTTGTGGTGTTGCTTCGCTCGCGAGAGTTTCTCATTGTAAAGTGTAGTGTAGTAAGAAGGAAAGGAAGGAATAGAGGCAGAACAGAACAGAGTAGAGCGAGCGATAGAGTCACAGACAGACGAAAGAAGGGCAAAGTAAAGCACATGTGAAGAAATGGAATTTGCAATTGCAAAATAATTGACATTGACAGTGCAGTCGTAGTGAGGCAGCCAATGTCAGTTTTTGCATAATTGTTGAAATTGTCCATTGTTGGCAATTGTCAATATTGTAAATTCCAGTCAAGTCTTACTCCATTTAGGGTAGATCAGAGAATAGATTTGCTAGTTTCAGAAGAATCTTTGTAGATTTCGTACAAAAAAGATTTTCTAACCATTCTTGTTTTGTTTACATTTTGTAAAACGGGCAGGCAAATTCCAGAAATAATTTTTTTCAACGAATTTGAAAGTTTTAAGGGTGCTTTGAGCAGCAATATTGCATTATTTGTCAAATTTGCTGGATAATATTATGTAATTTGTAATGGCGGTACTTAACTGAAGGAAGTTTGAAGAAGTTTGATTGATTTCAGTATTTTAGGACGAAAGTTTGTTTTGAAGTGTTTAGTCAGAAAAGGTTCAGGCATAATGGGTAAGTCTACCGATTTACTACAAATGTTGGAGAAGGGATCACTGGAAGAATGTCTCGATTCTCTTAATCGATTCAATGTGGAGGTAATTAGACTTTGAATTCTAATACTTTAAGACATAATTTAAAAATCTTGTAAGGATGATCAGAGGCGAGCTTGATAAGATGTATTAAGCGATTGTAAATAATGTAATATACATATTATGGTTTGATTACCTAGAATGACAAGGCTCGAGAAATACCTTGGCTTTCAAATGAAGAGAAGGAGAAGCTGTGGGCACAAATATTTAGCAGGTTGAAGGAGCCTATTGCCAATGAGATTATTTTAAGTGAGGTGCTGAACTCCCTGCGTATTTTAAGGTATGATTAACAGCATTTATGATTAGAAATTAAACTATATTTGATGTTTGGATAATCTGACAAAATATAAAATATTTCTATCCAACATTCTCATAGTCGAGAGAAGGAAGTTTTAGAGTCTGTCATGACTGACGAGCTAGTCCAATTAATGATGGAACGTGCGGGTTTAAATTCAGATGATGGACCAACCAGTAATGCAATAATAATAAAAACAAATAGTATTTTCAATAGTAGTAGTGATTTCAAATATCATCGAATAGTTGTTTAATGTTATTTTAACGTTTTGTGTATTAGGACCAGACAATCTCAATGGAATGAAGGTTGTTTTCAACATGCTCTTTCAAAGCGAAAAGTTACAGTCCATGTTTATCTCAAACGGATTGCTGAAAGGCTTGGTTAAGAATTCGGAGGCTTCTCAAACTAAAATTCCAAATGATAACCGCTACTTCTTGCTGAAAATATTTTTCATTATAACTGCTCTGCGGAGAAACTCTGCGTAAGTATAAATGAAAATTATCTGAATTTTTTTAATAGATACATTTTATATTTTTGCGATTTAAATTTTTTAATTTTTTTGTAGGGCCGTCGTTCGCAATGAATTTAATGGAATCAAAGTTCTTAACGATCTGATGAATGATGTTGGATCTGCCAATGGTCCCTATGATAACATGACTGTGGATCTTATCACGGAAACTTTGAAAGTGATGTATAATATCATCCATGAAATATTTCCAAACAGGGTGGAACTGAATGCCGAAATGTTCGGTTCCGATTTTACGTTATTATGCCAGCTTTGTAGTATTATCAAGAGAAACCTGGTGAAGCCAGTCATTTCGCCGGAGAAAAAAGTCGAGTTGAGCATGTAAGAAGATGAACAATTTTAAAGATGAAAGATGGACTAAAATATCATTTTTAAATTTTTCATTATTACATTTAAAAAACATTTTTGTCTCCTTATAGCCATTCCATTCACATTCTTTGCGCCGTTCCACCAGAATGCTACGAAGAGCTTCTAATTGAAGAGCCCGGTGATACCGATGGACTTGTTTTTGAAGGTGTCTACATGTCTGCAGTTGAATCAGTCGTTCGTTGCTTGGAAACTAAAATGGAAAATGCAGATGTAAGCTCAATTTTATCTTACATTAGCTCTGGCTTAACCCTTTCCCAACCCACATGGTGCTGAATTTCTTTCCCTTGAATTTATCCGTGTAATTTTTTCTCATTTTAGCGTGGTCCAGTTGAACCAATTTTGCTGGTGTTGGTCAAGATGGCTGGTAATAGGAAAATTCGCAGATATTTAAAGAAGCGGATTCTACCACCATTGAAGAAAGAAGATCTCTTGCAACGACCTGAGGTTGGGAGCTCGATTCGAAACAAATTATGTTCTCTCATCCACACCCCTTCCGGGAACTCTACAGAAGTGGCTGCTAATCTAATTTTTATTCTTTGCAAAGAGAATGGTACTTAAACTTAAACTCAATTAATTAAATGGAAATTCCATTAGCAGTATTTGATCGGGGTTAATTAGATTGCGTTATACTGACTCTCATATACTCTTTTAAACAGTGAATAAAATGGTTAAGTACACTGGATACGGCAATGCAGCAGGATTGCTTGCAAGCAGAGGCTTGATGTTGGGTGGAAAGGAGAATGGGAATTACTCGGATGACTCGGGGGACTCAGATACTGAAGAGTACACTGAACTTAAAAACAAGTTAGTAAAAAATGATTTTGTGTGATCTTTTCATTGATAATTTTAACACTATCTTTTATTGTTTTGATGTCGAAATGCTTCAATTTGGTTGATTCCTCTCCTCGAGTTAATGTATCTCTTTTAAATTCTTAGGATAAATGATGTGGAAGGATGGATGAAGCCTGAGGCTCCTCCTCTTGAAATGACCGAAGAACAAAAAGAGTTTGAAGCATTGAAGCTCGTGGAAACTATTAACAAAGTTACCAGTTCAAAAACTATTCAGCCATGTCGTATTGGACCAGATGGAAAGCCAAAGCCAATTGAGCACGTCTTGGAACTTCAAGACGCATTGGATTCGTCCTTCAAAAGTGTTTCTGGAGGAAGTGATAGTGATTCCGATTGATTGAGCATGCGCGCATGAAGAAATACTAAAAACTGAATTGTACTAAAGTAACTCTAAAGATCGCCGAAATATTGATTTATTAATTGTTATTATTATTGTTATATTATTTATTTAAAATAATTTGAACAGTAGTCACTAGCTTGGTAGATGAATTATGCAAGAAAATGGAACTGCACTATTTCCAAATTTATGTACAACTTTAAAATAAAACTGGTTTGTATTCAATGCGTACCCAGAAATTAAAAGTATTTGCCAAACTAAATAAAGCATGTTTTATAAAGAAACGACTTGATTAAACGGAGGTCAAATAATTAAATAATAATTTTGTTTTACTAGACATAACTGCATTTTACATAGAATTCGAAACTTTTATGTACATTTCGCAAACAATTTCCCCGCGCAACTAATCAGCTATACCATGATGCATTTAAAAGTTATTTTACAATGGGATATTGCATAAGCTTAAACAGTTTTAATGTGATCTGGCATAATTTTTGGTAGAGGTGGTGTTGGGAATTCTCCTATTTCATCATCGTAGTAGTTATATGCACGGAAAGGCTTTAGCTCCCATTCCATACGACTTTCCATATCAGTAAGGGTGACACCAAGATCTTCTAATGTTGGATTACCGGTCGTCATGTCTGTAACGTGATCCTACACAGGGTGATTTAAAATAAAATAAAATAAATTCATTTCTTACAATTCGATAAAATCAATAAAAATTTCAAAAATCATTTGCCCTAGTGCATGAATATTGATTTACCCTTTCAATTTTGTCCCATCCTAAATAAGCAACCGGCCAACCTGGGCAGTATTTTTGAAAAGCAGAAATCCTCATTTGAAAGAGAGGGGAATATCGCAGTTCAGTCCGTTTATATCCCCATTCTGCATCTCGACGCATAATCCCAAAGAACCAATCTGTTATTTCGGACAGCAGATATCGCTTTGGACTACAAACAATAAAGTTCTTGGCATTAGCATTAAAAAATTGTGTATCACACGCACCATTTAAATTAAAATTTCTCAAGAATTCTTACCCCTTACGGCTAATTCTCCCAGGTATTTTGTCTTTAAAAATTGAGAACCATCCTCAAGAATGCCAAGCCCCTATAGAATCATAACAAAATGTT
>JAHZNJ010001784.1:0-10723 GCA_027744475.1 Lepidocyrtus cf. sotoi NNG-2020 | reverse complement strand
CTTCACTTTCATTTTTACTTACATAAATCGGTAAATCTATAAACGGATTCATTCTAAGAATACATACAGCAAACAAAGAAGAAAAAGTAACATTTAAAAACAAGTTGGGTAATAATTATGTGACTGAGTATAAAATAAACTGGAGGAAACCAATAATACTATTACCTCCAAGGAGCACCTTCAGTTTCCTGCACGTAATCATTGATTTTTTTCAACTTCCACTTGGACTCGTTTGGATTTAGAAGGAAGTTACTAGTCAAAACTGAATAATCATATATCCCCTCGGCAAACAACCTCATTGTGAGATTATCAACGGTAAGATTTTTTTCCCATTCCTCTTGGAACAACTTCAGAGGAAAACTTTCGATTTTTGTTGATTTCCCAGTAAATGCATCAAACATGTCTGCGTACTCCCGCAAGGTTTTCATATCACTGTAGACGTAGAATTCACTTGGGACTTTACTGCCAGCAGCAAGGTCATTATATGCTAGAAGAAGGGCTTCCAACGTAAATTGACCTATATCTTGCTCTGCTGTTAAGGCACAGGGGATATCAGCTGCATCTCCAATTACGCTCCACAGACGAGAGTTGCAGTTAAGTCCAAACTGTTTTTTGAAAGTATACTCCATGATGCTTCCAATAAACATTCGAATTGCATTTATACTTCTCCTCTTACATTCCAAGAAATGCTCCCGTTTTCCTTTAAAACTAAAGTGCTCAGTGTACAGTGGGGAATTTAGATGGTAATGGTCAACTCCAAACTCGGAAAGAAAATAAAGTTTGATTTCTGCAGCTTCTATAGCGTCCAGCAGGATTTTCCTCACATGATCTAGATTACTTCCCCTGGTCCCAAGAGCAGAAACAACTACATCAACGCCTTGAAGGGCTAAAGTCACTCCAGAGGAATCTTCATAGTTTACTGGGACAATCTGAATATTCATTTAAATTATAATTTCTTAAGCCCCGACAACTAAATTTCAAATTTTTTTAAACTGACGAAGATATTTAATAATATTTTGTTTACGTTTGCCCCCTTTCCCAAATAATCTTGGATTAATTCATCTGCATTAGCTGCATGTACGGAGGTCAGAACTCGTAACTCTTTCAATTTTACTTGTTTTAAAGCTTGCAAGAAAGTTTGCATCAATAAGTTTCCCATGTATCCCCTGGAACCCACTACAGCAACTGTAGGAGGGCCTAATGAAGGGGTCGTCATCATTGGTTCCATTTGAATTTGTTTTAATAACTTTGCATAAAATTCACGGATAATATGTATCCGCTTTTATACCTTTAATGTGTTTTTCTAATTGTTTTTCTGGTTTAAGCATTTTTGCTATGAAATCAAGTCATTAAGCCCAAACAGTTAGTTCTTTCGAACTTAAAAGATCTCCGGAAAATTATGTGTTCATGCTCCTTGCCAACGAATGGGAATGGAATATAGAAGTTTATGCGTTTGAATCCTGGTTTTCAAAGAATTTTCACAATGTCAATTTCTCATGCGACTGGAATCAAATCATTGATTTTGAAATTGCTTTTCATAATCTCATTTTTTATTTGTTTAAACAGGTTAATTGACGATTGAAAATGCTGAAACAAGTATCAGTTCAGTACTAGTACATCATAATAAATAATAACTAGTATTTCAGAGTTATATTTCATAATTAAATATATATCAACTAATGGACGGTATTGCCAAACTTATCTATTATAAGTACAAAGTAGCTTTATATTAAAAATGCAAATGGCAAATCAAATCATGCAAGGTTGATCCTTTTTTAAAAAAAGTATCCACTACTGCAAATAAAATGCATGCAGCTGGATAAGGGTATTTTGTGTTTAATCTTACTAAAATGAAGAAATTCACATCATAATATTAATTAATGGTCTTGACTCTTGACTTTTAGTTTCAACTGTGTCAAGTTTATCTTTGCGCGCTTTCTTTATAAAGGTACTGTTTCATAACATTAAATATATTACATCTTAAAACTATAGGTTCATAATAATCAGTCGTTCTATTCAATATTAAAGGTTTAATATCACGAGAATTAATAATAGTACAGTACATGATCTAAAACTGCAAAATTGTATTAATAGGTAGTCATCATTCTATTTTTCGGATTACAAAAGGAACCCCTTTTCTTTATTGCTTTCACCCCTCAGTTAGCTAAATTAAAAATTTCCCCCCAGAGGAAGATTCAGTTCAATCTTTTTTACTGGAACCACTCGATCCTTCTTGGGTTTCCTGTTCATGGCTGCTGTTACTTGTTGCTGGTACCTTTACAAAAGTTACTAAATGATTATTTTGATTATTGTACGCTTACTAGATGAGGATACATTATAATTTTAGAATATTTTTTAAAATACCTGAACAGGCCAGTCTTGTACACTGAAGTCGGTAAATATTGGCACGTTATTGGAGACAGTTTGCCCTGATTGAAAGAATATTTTCAAACATTAGTATTGCAAAACAAGGCAACTTATTGATCGATTAAATTATTTACGCTGTTATACCGTCATTATATTCATCAGGGAGTGGATCCCACCCTCCAAACAAATCTAGCAACGTTTGTCCAGTTTGCAAAAGTCCCATGATGCCCACCGCAGGTCTCGGACTGTACACTCTTCTTGGCTCCCGCTCGCGACGAAGCTGTGCTTCCTTTTCCGTTAGGAGGGACAACCTACATGTTGGACAATGCATACTAACTAGAAGCCATTTTCGCAGACAAGTCTTGTGAAAAATGTGATGACAAGGGAGCATTTTCGATTTTTGACTAGCAACGGTCTCCCAACATATGGCACAGCTATCATTGTAAATATGTTCAGCTTCGTCGTACTCGACATCTTTGTAACTGAAAATAATTTTGCAATAAAACAGAAATTTAGCACAACTCATTTCATTGACCTTATTTACTTAACTTAAGGCAGGTAAATTGCTTGCTTTTAGCTGTAGCTTTTCAATTGAAATAAGTCTTTTAAAAAGCTGCAAAAATAGCCTGCAAAAATCTCTTACCGATCAATATGCTCGTTAAGCCAAGTGAATGATTGCCTCCTTTTTAAAACAGAATGAATTTGTCGAACTCGCATTCTCATTTGTAAGGACACTATCAGGCTTGTCATTGAAAGGAAGAGATTGCAGCATATGAGCATGTGTACATGATGAATCTAAAAAATCACACAAAAGACGTAATAAATCATTTTATCAAATCCGTAATTACATAAATACTGCTTCCATCATCATTATACATTACAACGCACGTCTTTCTTTTTGTAGCAAACAGTTTTTCAAACATAGAAAAAATCGTGCTGAGATTTGTCATTAACCCCCGTTTTTTACGTGTTCAAATCGTTTTCAATTTCGATTCTCTTCAGCAGAAAGATAATACACCTCAACCCACTTTCCTCTTACAACCTAACTACAAAAAACCTACAAGACAATTTGCAAAAACTGTGGAAAATCAAGGGACGCTTTCTATATTGCATTGCTGTATTGTGTGAAGGAGTATAAATATTAAGATAATTCGTCATCAGACTCACTTTAGGTATTATATAACCTCAAAACCTCAGTCAAGAAGGTAATTGATAGTAATAAAGGCTGTAGATAAACCAGGTCTTGCAATTGGAATTACATAACAAGTGTGTATCCTACATGTGCAATTGTGTAAATAAATTTTTTGCTTCCAATTAACAAAATGACAATAATTGTTTCAGAAAAAGGAGCCTATAGGTGTGCCATTCTGGTGTCATACATCGTAGCGATTAAGAAACGTAAATCCATTTTAATCGTAAATACAATACAACTGAGCTTAATTGAACGAACGAAACACATGATGGATTCATGTTGCAATTTGAAATGTATGAAATTGCAAAGCAAATTCAACTTTGCACATTCAAACTGTCAAATTATTGTACCAAAAAATGGCAAATCGTAACTTTGCTTGTAGATTTAAGACCGACCAAGTACAAACCACTAAAAATTAAGTCCAGTTTACAGTCACTAGTCTGCACATATTTTTGTGGGTTTGATGCTACTGAAGCACGGAATTTTTTATACCAAAAAATAACTGCTTCAAAATGAGCAAATGAAAGGGACAGTAAAATTCTCATTCCAACAATTTTTGCCGGAAATGTGAAATGTCTAATTTAACTATATATCACGTGCAAGGTGTACCTATTATGTAGACATCTTTTGTCTCACTAATTGTAAATTGTGTAACTGATAAATAAAGGATTTAAAAAAAGTTAAGGAAATTGAATTTGCAAAATAATACTATATGCTTGAGAAAAAATGTGGAAGCTGATAAAATACTGTGAACATGTAATTTCAAATTTACAAATTCTTTTGATAGTGTATTACATCAATTATCAACCAACCATGAAATCTATTTATGCCCACGTGAATTTTTAAATTGTAAATTTTGAAATACATTTTGTATCATAAAGTTAACCAAAATTACAAAAAAATTATGGAATTATCTATCATTCATGATATTATCGAATGGTGATTACCTTGTTTAAGCATTTTTGTTTATCCATTTATAGCTTTTTAACCACACTAACACAGTTACGAAAGATATTTGTAGTGCTATTACAGCAGGCAATAAAAGGCTACCGCCATTCTCGTGTTAATTGTGAAGGTTATGATGAATTTACATAAATCTAATGCTACCGTCTCCATATCGTTCCTGTAAAATTACCATCCGTACCTACGTCCTTGACAATGAATTGTAGACACTTTGTAGCAATATGATTTCTTATCAAACTGCATCATCATCTTTACTGCTCATTTTCATTTTCATCTTCCATCTCTATTCTCTTGTATTTTCTGCAACCCTTTATGTGAACTCACCGAAGCTTAAAATACAATTGTAAGGAGAGTGCGCATAGTTAAATGTCAGAACGACCTGTAATACCACATGCGAACTAGCAATTAGGTAGACACCCAGAAGAACACACATATAAAAAAGATTTCCGTCGAGTGATCCCCGCCCTGCCCATAATTCAGGGCTCCAAAACTAGAATTATTCCACTTGTAAATTAATTATGAAGGTACTCAAATCCAAACCCCATTAATTGTGGAGCGTGTTGAGCAAATTGTAGGCATTTTTAATTTAAAAATTGGGTGGTATACAAAGTTATAATTATTATGAATCATCTCACTATGCCCATCCTTTAATGTATAATAGCATAATTGTTGAAAGAAAAAAATAGATACTTAAGCAAACGTTGGGATATAATAAACTTACCAAATCAAAGAGTAAAGAAGTAATTTCAAACTTGTAGTTAATATCTTGAGAGATGCACAGGTAGAGATCTTCTTCGTCATTATCCGACAATGATGACATTCTGAAAATACTAATTGGATTCCATAAGCTTGCTTTATTATGGAAATAGATTCTGTCGAAGATACACATCGTGAGAGCATGGAAAGTTTGAATGATGAGGAGTCCGATTTCAGAAAGCATGAAAATGGCACTATGCAATCCAAGATTGAAGTCGTAGCCTGCCGAAGCAACAATTGGTTCACCATCATACGGTTTCATGAATGGAACGATATTATTGAAATCCAGAAAATCTTGACTGATATCCTTGGAAGTGGAGCTCATGAACCATGTAATGACAGCCAAAAACAAGAAGATTGATGCGAGAAATATAAATACTAGGAGGGAGAATATACGATGTCTTCTGGCTTCGCCTTGTTTGCTAACATCATTCATCATGATTAACTGCAAAACAAAAACAATTTACTACTTTTATAATTAAACTTGAAGTACAAATATACGGGTTAAATCATTTTTAAAAAAGAGCAATAATAGTTTTGCGGGAAAAGCAAGCAAGCAAGCATGGACAATGGACTTGAGATCAGAAGATATTATCATCATAGTTCACTCTTTGGCTGGAATTTATTATTTATTAATTATGATCGGTTGTAACAATCTATGCTTTATTCAATTGTGAGATTATGAGAATTAAAAAACCTACATTCACATTTATAAGGATATTTTAATTTTTCCTTACTTTAAAAGCAGTAATTTATACTTAATTTATTTTTGTTGTTAAATTATCCTTAAGTAAAGTATTCTCATTGAAAAATGCAAATTACGTGCACGCTTATTATTGTGTAGTTGTTTCATTTATAGAGTTAATCAAAGTATTAAATTGTTCATGCAGTCGCAATTTTTGTTTTGGAAGATTCAACTATGAGGAATGGGAATTACCTTTTTTATTATGTTTATTGGTATCGGTAGGTTGAAGTCGTCGTATTGCAAAAATGTTTACAAGTTTTACGTACAACCAGAATGTCCTGAACATTTACTGAGAGAATCCAATCGACGAGGTTGATATAAAGTCATGAGAGTGGAAAAACAAGATCTCTTTCTCAAGAAGATGAATTTTAGTTGTATACTCGCAGTATATCGTCCTCATATTTCATCTTTCTGTTTTAATCTGTATGCATATGCATCTGCTAATGTAAGTAATATATTCTGTATAAACAGCATCTTGATTGTCATTGAGTAACCTTGAGCCCTGCTGAGCGTAAAACGTTATCATTTGCCGTATGCCGTAATTTTTTGCATGTATTTGGATAGTTTTGTGGCATTTACTTTGTATTTTATGCTATCACATCGCGTCAGTAGGACCAATTTATAAAAAAATTTTTTTACACATTCTTAAATTGCTTTTGCATGCTTTGTAACTTTGTATGATTCTCATTCGAAAGATATTTTTACTATATGCATTTTTTGTACATTACTAGAAGTATCAAACATAACGCTAAAATCCAATTGCAACATCTTCAATATGATGGCCTTCCTGTTATCGATGAGATTATGAGAAACTAAAAAGAGTATTTCCGTTCAACCCAGTAAAGCTACGGAGAGCCTCTTCCTTTTGACTCATCTTCTATCTCAAAGGTAATCATCATGATTAGTGAAGGTGGTTAATAGCTAAGTTCAAGCTTTAAACTCATAATTCCATGTCGCTGGATGAATATTTTTGTTTCCTCGGGGTCGTGGCTTCCATTCAACCATGTATGAAAAGCAAACAATAGAGCTGAAAATACTTAAAAAATCATCAGTAATCAGGTCGCTCCCTGTTGAATTTCCTGTTACTGGGTACTAGAATTGGAGCTAGGTAATAATAATCCAAAGCATGTTTTGGAACTAAATGTTCCGCATTCCGCAATCAATTTCTGCTCTTTTAGATTTGTGGGCGTGTGTGGGGTGAGACTGAGAGGCAAAGCTATGCTACAACTACAACCTAACCTCTTGCCGCTAGCCGTAGCCTTGCAAATTCTACGTGAGCGAAACACACACGTTAGATTAAGCGTGCAACGTAATAGTACGCGACGCAATCAACAGAAAGAGAAGAGGAGTAATACCAAACAATTAGTTAAGAATTTTTAACGCACACATTTCACTTAATACCTTTGCAAATTTACCACTAAATCTATTCTTGTATGAGTTTGTAATTCGAACGAAGTTAATTACAAGAACAAACTCAATTAAAATACACCTCTGAAATCCATTCTGGGAAGGGATATTGGTTCTTTTTGTAGAAACGCCTAAGCAGGTCCATTTTTAATAGGTTAACCACGCTGCAATGGAGAGGTTTTTGTTCTTTTCATAATACATACTCAAAAATAGATGCTACTAATTCACTGTTGACAGTATTGCATAACTGACTCTCTTGTTTCGATAATACAGAAGAGTAAACGGCGACGGCTAATAACAACGACAATCAAAACTGGCAGAATTTTTTTACGTAATACTATCCTTGAATTAGTCGCAGAATTTTGTGGAATGATACTGACAGAGACAGCAGCCAAGCCACACCACCACATGTATTCGCGTTAACAAAGATCTTTTAGGACTTTAGAGATGATTTTATAAGAAATCATGGAATGAGAATATTATAATTTATGACTTGCTAATTTTCTTGTAAGGTTAACCACTAAATAACATTTTAGAAGGTAAAATGTTGCGCTCCGTTCTCAAGGATTTTGTTTTGCTCGTTCAATGGATTAAGAAGGTGAGTGCCGACTTATGACCGAGTGCATTATTTTTGTTTTTCATCCCTATTTGCACTGCACTGAAAGGAAATGAAAGGAAGTGGAAGCAGAAACAATGCAACTTGCTTTAATCCAACAAGTAAGAATCTGCGCTTCATTTTGCAAAGATACAAAATTTTGCATAATACTATTACAACATCGTACTAAAATAAACCCAGTAAATCGCTTCAAATAAACCACTTACACGAGTCAATAATGACAACTACGGTCAGTTATAAGCCAAGTCATTCACCGACCGAATCCTTGACTTTTCTCAATCATATCGACATCGAGTCGCGTGATTTTACCATTTCTTACATATTTGTAGCGCAAAACTTGTTATGTAAGTTTTTCGTGTAAAAAATAAATATCATCGCTCCCTTAAGATTAAAGTAATTCGTTTGCTCACAGACAATATATAGGCAGATATATTTTGTTTTTTACAGGGCTAATATAGCACAGTGTACCATTAACCTAGAACTTGTTTGCTTTTATTTTTGGTTGACAGTTGTACTCTGCTTGAACAACACATACGCTTACATTACAATTACGATTATGACGATGGTGCACAACAATGAGTGAAAGGAAAAGTTCGTGTCAGTTTAATGCATGAATGAAGAGACCAATTGAGCTATTCAAACTGGTTGTGCATATGGTGTTTACAAAATTTTCTGAGTAAGAAATTAAAGTTTGTTACGTTGACTTTTATTAGTTCGCTATAACGGTGNTATGGTGTTTACAAAATTTTCTGAGTAAGAAATTAAAGTTTGTTACGTTGACTTTTATTAGTTCGCTATAACGGTGGTGGTGTGGTATAGTCTTACGATTACAAATCTACGACTATCGTCCCATATTTGTCTTGTGTAAATGCTGTTATATGCACATGGTTCTATATAAGTATTTGGTCACAAAATAAAGCGGAGGGATGGCGAATGTTATGTCCATAATAAATCAAACTTTGTTTTCTGTAATCTTTGCGTGTTTTTATCACACATGTAGCTAATTCAGTTGCAGAGCAGAGTAGTTAGCATTTGCTTTATGCCTTTAAATAGGTAGGTAGTTATAACATAATATCAGTAGGCACGCATAAAATTTTGAAATTCAATCCCATAACTTGACAAAAGTTTCAGTAAAAGAATTTGTTTACTTTACTGTTTACTTACACCCCCGTCTCTTATTCTTACTACGCAAACTACAAAACAACATAGTAGTGGGATAGGGTGGAAAATAGTTAAGTAATAGTCTCTGACAGAAGGAATAAATTCAAATATGAGCAAACAATGAATGTTAAGAACGAATATGGATATGATATGATGATAATATCTCTACTTGAATTTGACAAGTAAAGCTTCTCCTTCTTCCATGAATAAGATTTTATTTTAGCTTTTGCTAAAATATTAGCGTAGAATGAAAGAATCTCCAATAAAATTTTTTAGTTTTCTTGACCATCAGCAGCTGAAAACGATGGTCATTAACAAGGATATCAAGACTTGGCTATTTTGGAGGTCATAAACCAGCAACCAACATAATTTGCAAGTTGTATTACCGTACTATATTATGTACATCAGCCACGCATGATTTTTTTGCAGCAATTTTTATTTTTAGATTACCACCTCGTCCATAGGTAAGTTCCATAACTCGGGGAAGGATTGATTTTTATGGCAATTAAACTCTTTACATCTACAAATTTTCGAATTTTGATTATTTTCAAGCTAAACTAGCATCCATTAAGTTACGTTAAATTTTGCTCAATATACAATAACGACTATTTGAAACCACTACTGCTGCTCTGCTATGATGAAACGTTTGCGCAAGTCATCTGATATGGAACTTTAGCAGCTTTTGCACGTAGATAGGTACTAGTATGACAATAAGGGTTTGTCAAATTCACGAGAGTTGTGTAATAACCTCACTTCACATTCAGTCTACTGAACATTTTTAAGCTATTTAAGCCATGCAGTTTATGCTCAAAAGAAACTATTATTCAACGAACAAAATACTTATTGTACTGCCTGCATAATACGACTTCTACATAATATTATACAGATTCACGTAATGTTTGCAAAATGCAATTTTTTAAAGAAATCAAGGGAGATAATGAAACCTCAGCCCAACCGTAAAACATTGTATAATCTAACGATTTGCAGATTTTGTCACGTCACGATGCAACTTGTAAGAAAAATCTTTTGAGATTTAAGATTGATGCACCAAAAAGCGCGTTATACTGTACAAGTTTTCATTTTCACTCACACATGTTATTAAAAGTGTAACCAAAAATAGTTACACATTGGCAAAAGTAGCAATTACAATATTCATTGAAACCTTGCAATAGACACTACCTAAAGTAATCGACTGTTATGATGGAGTTTTAGTACTGGCAAAATTTGCTTTGAAAGTGTGACGAATTTAGCAAATCTTTCTTGATTTTGTTTTTGATTTCATCGTAAAAAGTTCTACCTACATATCATCCATAGTTTCAATTTCGATTTATCACTATATATTGTGAGATTTGTAAAAAGATAAAGTGCAGCAATGTTAATTTGCGCTTCCATTTTAGGCTTGGACCAGTTGATGAAAGCTATGCCCATTAAATATTTAATTTAGCGAGGAGTACATCAAATCATTTTGGCTTCCTTCCTTTATTATGTTGAGTTTCTTTTCGAAAATTGCCTCAAT
>JAHZNJ010001783.1:0-17034 GCA_027744475.1 Lepidocyrtus cf. sotoi NNG-2020 | reverse complement strand
GTGTAAAAGGTACACCTCCTCAAAAAAACACACGTTGTTGTAAGTTTTGTAAGTAATTCTGATAAAAATTGTGAGAGAAGAAGGATTCAGATTCAGAAGAGGATGTTGTTGTTGTTGATGATGATGATGCAATGATATGGATGGTCGGCCAGTCTGTGGTGGTGGTGGACAGGTACCTACTTACTTAATTTTTTCTCTTCTCGTGTGTGATATTTACATATGTAATGTTTCAAGCAGAGGTTTTATGTATCCTTATGTATAATAATCATAATAATATAAACAGAAAAATAGTTAAAGTAGCGTATAATGGCGATGATCACCTTACTTCTGTGTTGAGGTCACAGAACAGAAGTTTGGAGGAACAACAGAGTTGAGCTGAGCTGAGAGGCGAAAAACTGGACAAAAGTTTTATTAAATGAGTTACTAAAGAGAAAACGAGTGTACGTGTGAGCGAGCTTCTCTCTCTCTCTTTCTACCCAAGAGTGGAATATTTTTCTATATTTATTTGTTGAATTGAATCAAGTTTCTAGAGCCAACATCGTCGATGACGATAATAGTTTTCATCTATAAAGTAAAAGACTCATTTCGTTCGGCTTTTTAGATGAAAAACTTTTTTGGATTTTGTTGAGATTCATCAGAGGATTCATAGTATTAGATTAGTTACTTTTGCACCTGCGTCCACTTTGTCCAAAGGAATGAGGTTACATATCACTCCTTCATCTATATAAGGAATAAAAATAAAGTTGTACCTGCTGCAGGCCACGAAACACACAGCACAGGACTGCCTATCTATCTCTCTTTCCCCTATAAAGATTTTTGAGGAGTTGCTGTTGTTGGCGTTAGCATCATCATCATCTATCGACAGCTTTTTAGCTCTCATAAAAACATATATTTCTTCTTTTTTCTTTGATTTATTTATTCCTTTATGTGAAAGAATACAAAAAAAAAGTTTTTAAGAACAATGTTGGGAGTTGGGATTGGCTTTCTACCTTTTAAATAGAACTAACTGATTTTATTTTAATCTGGTCGGTTGGTACCCTCTTATAATATGAAAATGCTACAATGAAAATGCTACAATGAAATGCTGAGTTGGGTTTAAAGAAGGAAAAGACAAAATCTTTTTTTTCTTCTTCTCTCTCTCTCTCTCTCTTGTAGAAAGCTTCTTCTTACTTAAACAAATTCACTTCGAGGCATCATGCCCCATCTCAATTTTACTAAACGCAAACGTCTCTGAGCAGAGATTCTTTTTTACTGATAAGAGAACATCTAACGGTGGTAGTGGCAGTGGTGGAAGGGATGAGGATCGTTGATCACTTTAGAATTTGAATAATATTTTTTATCAGAACAAAGTAGACTCTTGTTTAAATCCCTCAATTGAATTTGGTCATTCACATTATTTACTAAAAGGGATCTTTTGGAGGGGAACTGAATGGAATGGTATGGATGAATACAAATCTACTGAGTAATCCTTCTAAAAAACCAACGAGTGAGACTTTATGGTAATAATGATGATGATGAGTGCGATAAGAAGAAAAGTGATCGAGTGACTAACATTCATATATCCATGTCGAAAAACAGTGACTGAACTGAAACAAGTACAGTAGTAAAAATACTTCGATTAAATTTTACCATTTAGTTTACTCCTCTTAGCCTGTTCTCCATGTATACTCTTGTTAAACAGCCGCACATGATGGTTCAGTTTCATTTTCCCGTGACTGCTTTAGCTTTGCCTTTACGTTTGTTCAAACGAGAAGAGAGGAAAATGATGATCGGATGGATGCCATGAAAAATGTTGGGCCTAAAACGGCTTCCATTCCAAAAAAGTAAAAAAAACTAATCGATGGATGGATATGTTCATGTTGAAGTAAACTAAAGACCGATAGATAGATAGAGAGTTAAGCTAGAATGAGAGAGAGAGAAAAAAAGGCATAACAATATTCACTTTTTCCATCATTATTATTATTAGTCCTCCTTCCACTCACTCTGTCGTAAATAAGGTGATGGTGTAAGTGTAAACCCATAGCTCAANCTTCCACTCACTCTGTCGTAAATAAGGTGATGGTGTAAGTGTAAACCTATAGCTCAAGCTGAAAACCGAGCAAGTGAGCCGATGTGGTATTTATATAGATCTAGATGGATTGAGTAAGTAAAGTGACTAACTGACAATAATAATGTGAATGAGGGGAAGAAGAAGAGGATACCGAAATAAGGGACAACATGTCTATCTTTCCTCTCTTCTCTCACTCTCTCTCTCTTCATTTCTTTTTGCTCTCATTCTCATTCCAGGTTTTTTCTATTCTTATATTGAAGTTTACCTACTTTCAGTAGAGCTCTTGTTATGTATCATGTACTATACTTAAGCAAAGGAGAAGCAACTCAAGCAGAAAAAATATCAATACAAAAAAATTTACGCATATAAAGTTAGTAAGTAAAAGTATAAAAATGAGCTTGTGATATTGGAGTAATAATGATATTACACTTACTTAATACTAGAACTCCTGTGTTCATATTGCTTGAACCGAGTTGGCTAAGCAGAGTAATTCTTTGTTGGGAATGTCACTAGTGAATAACAATAATAAAAGGAGAAATAGGAGCTTAAACTAAGCTAAGTAAGCTCCACATAACACATACATAAATTCTCTAGCGGTGGGTCCAAAAAAGGCATAAACTATATTAAAGCAGAAAGAAAGAAACGGCAACAACATCACAACACGCCATGCCACCACGACCCACCGACCAGCAGCAGCGACAGAAAAAGCAGTAGCAAAAGCAAAGCACCACCACCACCTCACAGGACAGAAGTTTTTTTAGGGTAAACTTCTTCACTTGTTTCTTTTTCCCCTAAAAATATCCATCCACTCACTCACTCTCCGTTTGTCCGTCGCGTCGCAGTCACTCACTCACTCATTCTTTCCTTTTAATGCCAATGCATATATTTACTATTGTGGCAGATAGAAGAGAAAAGAAAAAGAAAAAAATAGGAAAGGCAAAAAATCCATACCTATTCTCAAACACATAAATATATGTCCAATAGTGTACGCTAATATGTATTTATTGTCTCCTTTTTCAAGAGACATTGTACTTTGTGTACACATTTTATGCTGCTTCTCTCCCTATAGGTTATACATGATATAAAGAGAAAGAAAAAAGAGATATAACTAGGTGGGGATAAAATTGGATCTAACATTCTATACTAATAAGAAGAGTGAGTGATATAAAGTGGGAGAGAGAAAAGAATGTTTTTATGTGTGAATATACAACTAAATTCTACAACAAAATATTATACAGACTTAGATATTCGGTGACGACGACGACGTTGTTGATGACGATGATGGTATCGATGGACGACGGTCTATATAACACGCAGGGATAAAAACTAATAAGTAATAAGGATGCATATATTTACCTATATAAAATAAAATGTAAGCAGCAGCAGACCACTCACTGTGACTGCGACTGTTACTCCCTTAGTTCGTCTCTTATAGAGACGGCTTTGTTCGAAGTTCGAAGAGCTAATGGTGATGATGATCATGATATTTTGGTTGAGCTCTTTTCTGATTCTGTTTGTACTAATAAAATTGTACATATATGAGAAGAAGTGATTATGGTTTGGTCGCTGCTATAGAATAATATAAAACTAAGAAAAGGCTATGCAGCATGAAAACGCTAAATACAACAGACAGATAATAACAATGAGCAAAAGAGTTAGTTGATAGAAAGAAAGAAAGAAAGATCTGGGTAGAGAAGAGAGAGAATAGGGAGAAAAATTCACAGTTACTTTTTCATAATAGAATAGAAGTAGGAGAATAAAGTAGTAATAATAAGACCGAAACGAAGTTATACAAAGTAAGTGAGTGAACGATCGTCATCATCTCAAAATGATCACCATCGCATCACATCGCTCGCTCGTCTTCTTTAACCGAACTGAACAACTACAACATCATCATCATATTATGAGCAATGACGACGAGGCAATGGGATGATCATGACGAGTAAGCGTCGTCGTGAGTGAGTGAAGTAGGCGAAGTTTAGAGGAAAAGAGTAATATTAGGATTAGAAATAGTTTTGAGCTCTTTTCTTCTTCTTTAGAAAAAAATGTCTTGTTTTTTTATTTGGGTATATCTTTGAAAAATTTTCCACAATGAATAAATTAAAAGTGAAGAGTTTTCTGTTTAGGCGATGATGATGGATACTTTTGGGTTAGAACATTTAGGTAAAAAATAGAAAATGATCAAGCCACGCCAGCAACCAGGCTCAAGTGGCGGTGAAATAGCTGTAACCAACCAGACCACTACTACTAACTTTGTTAGGGAAAAAACGATTATCAGCAAAAAAGCTGACAAGTATTCTTTTTCATGCGTTATTTTATTATTGCTTATTATTACGATTATTAGAAATGATAAACTTCATATTATACATGGATACATGAATACGATGATAATAATGATGACTGCTAAGGCGAGGATGATGATGATAATGCAAAGAGGCCGGCCGGCTTGGTTCATTGCCTGGTTTACCAATGTAGATTTAGATTAAAGCGTCTGTTCTGCATGTAAATAAACTTGCCAAGTAGCATTGTGAACACAAAAACAATAATAATAATAATAGTAATAAATGCTTAGTAAGTAAGCATGCATAAGGAACAGCAAAGAGTAACGCAACTGACAAACAGAAACAACACTGATATAAAATATCCGTGTGACAGCAGAAGTCTTCTCTCGCTCTCCTCCAAAAAAAAGTGAAGGGGTTAATAATATGTAGTGAGGAGAGAGAGAGACCGAACATTTTCCACTAATTCTCACTCACGCTCATTTTACCAAATATATTAGCGTGCGTTTAGTTTAGTAGATCTATAGTAAATGAAGAAGAAGAAAGAAGGGAGTAAGAGGATGGAAGTGTTAGTGTGAGAAGTTCTCGAGGGGTGAGTTACAGGTTCCATTTGATAAGAGGGTGAAATTATTATTAAATATTGTGTTCTTTACGTAATAGAAAGTTTGTATAACTTTGTATTGTATGTACTTGCTCTTGTACAACTGGGTAAGGAGGGTAAAAAACTGCACTGGGTTCTTCGGTTGTTGTGTGGCAAGGGCTCAGCGTGCATGTCCAACTTTGTACTAGGGAAACGAAACGAAAGGGTAGACAGAGAAAGAAAAAGGGAAATTATTGGAATTGGAGATGAGGTACCTGTGACATAGAATTAAAGAGAGATAGATGGATAGTTGGATTGGATATCTAGTAAAATGTACACACATATTATGCAGTAATATTTCTCGGAATAAATGAAAATGATAAAAAAGGGTTCCCCCTTCAAACAAACATGCATATGATGACTATGACTTGTCATGGTCATATGAAAGATCGACTCGTCGATGAGGAGACGAGTCACCCTGCCTGGTATAAATGAGATCGAAAACCGGGTACAAGCAGAAGTAGTAATGTAGTAGTAGAAGGGATAAAATCGAATGCAGGAGGGATCACGTGGCGTGGCGTTTGAAACCACTTGGCATACATATCCAAAGAGAAAAAAAATCCCTGACCAGCTTACGTCAGCAGCAGCGCTTTGGTGGTACAGAGGCAGTATAATATTATGTACGATACCAAAACAAATGTCCGAAAATGAAAATACAAATCATGGAGGAAGAAGGGAGCAAGTTATCGTTTTTTCTATTCTATTCTGGTCCTTCATCATTCGATTTTTTTCTGGATAATAATCAACTTTATTCCCATCATCATCCTCGAAGCTCGACGTTTTCTCTTTTGGTTGTTATTGTCTCCACATTTGTATAACTGTTTTCATCCTGATTCATAACAAGCAAGCAAGCAAGCCCAAAAATAGATATTATTAGAGAGAGAGAGAGGCAAAGGGGAAGCATAAAAAACTACACAGGATGGATGAATTAAATCGAGGGAACAACAATGCATCAGTCAGTCACGTTATGGGAGACAACAAAACAGCAGCAACAAGGAAGAAGGCAAAGGCAGTAACGCTACTAAATATGAGCAAGTGAAGCCAAGGGACAGGAAAAAATGGGAAGGAAATGCTGCGGGACTCATTGCAACATGGCAAGTATCATAATATAATCAATGCTCAAACTTTTCATGGGAACATCTCATCATCTCTGTCAATATAATAAATTCATGATAATATTTTTCATGAGAACAATTTTTTGTTTAAAAAATCGGTGCTTCTGCTGGGGTAGGTTACAGAGCAAGGTTGTAGGTTGAATGGATGGTTGGTGGGACCATAGATTTGTCATTTATCGATTACTTATACTTATGATTATGATGGTAAATATTATGCATCTGTTCACTTTAGTTTGGATGAAGATGATGATGATCATCATCATCTCCTCCACCATCGTACTTGTAATGAGGAAGGATGATGCAAAGGCTTAGTAAATCATGTGAAAAAAGGGAACGAGCGAGCAACTCGAGAGAGAAAATATGATCAGCACTCATTCTATTATCCAGTTGAATAACATAGTATTGCAGAAAACGAATCTATTAAATATATTTAAACACGTATAGTGTAGTAGACTAGAGTAGACATATTCACTTAACTTCATATCAGCAGCAGAAGACGGCAAAACTTTGACAAAAACAAATGAATATTTGACTAATGGATGACAGATGATGATGATCATGAGATGTGAAGATGTGAGATGCTCTGTCGCAGTCTTATGAATTGCTATCGCTCGCTTTTCATCTCCAATTGTTTCTAGTTTTACTAATGTTCTGTGAGTGTCTCACTCACTCTCTTGCCTATTATCAAACTCAAAGCGAGAGATAGAGGAGACGCCATCATGTTTCATCATGAAACAAACAAATCAACAAAAACAACGCAACATTATTTTCTGCATTTAACAATAATACCAGCAACGACAACAACGTTACAATACTTTGCCTCCCAATACTATTGTAAAAGTGAAGAGGAGGAGGAGGAGAAGGAAGCAGAATAGACACGAAGATAAAAAAAGTGAATCATTATGAAAAACCATCATCTTCCATTGCATCGCCAATCGCCAACAACATCATCACATCTATACTCATTCCACTCATGATGATAATAATAAAGAAGTTGAGTAATATCAACAGCAACACTCCGAACTGAGGTAAAATTTATTCAACAACAAAGCCTTTTTTACGCAATTGATTCAAGGAATAGTTCGCCGTTTCTCTTCTGTCTCTCTCTCTTTTATTCGTATCATTTGCTTGATCATCATCAACATCATTGCATTCGCATCGTACCGTGTTCACAGTTCACATCTCATCATCATCAACAACATCACATATTTAGCCATCGGTTCATTTTCGCAAGAAAATAAAATGATAAAATGTAGTAAGCGATAGATTGAGAGGGAGAGAGAAGAGTCAGCGAGAAAATCAAATGCCTCCTAGTTACAATTGTATGTGTATATTATGTGTACTGGTAGCTTTTCTGACTGCCACTTCATTTCATAATATCACATCATCGCATCCGTCATTTGATTGTTGAGATGAGGTGAACACCAGAAAAATAGCGAGAGAGAGAAAAAAGCATAGATATTGCTAAGCAGCAGTAACCACAAGAAAAGGAGCGAGCCATGCCACCATCACCGCTACAATCATCAACATCATCATCATCGTCATTATCGTCATCGTCGTCGTCAGTCATTTGATATTGGCTACAGACAAAATGCACAAGATTTTTACGTATAACAGATAACTAAAGTTCATTCTTTGAAGCATTTTTACCAGGAAGTAGTAAATAGACAGAAAGAAGCAGCAGCGGATCGCATATTATGTATCTTTTAAAAGAGAGAGAGAGAGAGAGATGAAAAAGAATAGAAAATGGGAGTCATGCATCTATGTGAAAAAAGAATACTTTAAAAAATATATTTATAATACATAATGAGAGTAGTCATGTCATGTAAACACCATCATGATCAACATCTATCTCTACCCCAAAAGAGAATGTTATGCAAAAAATAAGAGATCTCCTATGAATAAGTTTATTTTTTGACAAGAAGAAGAAAAGAGTGACTAAAACTACCTGAAATAATAATGCCAGAGAGAAGATAATAACTGATCTACACACACTCGCATAACAAAACACAATATACTCAAACTGAAACTGCGGAAAAGAATTGAGAGAGAGACATTCTTTCTTACTAAAAGTTTAATAATAATAAATAAATGTTGGTGGTGGTGGTGGTGGTTGAGGAAAAACGTATTAAACTTATAAGATTAGAATATCGTGATGTTGATGTGAATTTTTCGAAAAAAAAGGAACAGAAAACCCACTGTTGATGCTCTTGTTGTTGTTACTGCTGATGATGATTATGATGATGAATCAACATATTTTAAATAGATGCTGAGGAAGAAACAAGGAATTGCAAACTCTTTTACTTTGCTCCCTTAAAAAAGTAACAGTATTATAAAAATCGGCAATAATAATCACAATAATAGCTCTAAACTGAACAAATGCAAAGACTAGGAGCATTGAACATCATCCTCGTATATAATCATCATCATCATCAACAACAACATGTTAAGATTTTTTACGGCTTACTAAACTGCAGAAAAATGAAGAAGGATAATGCACTCTTCTCTCTCTCTCTCTCATCATCTCCTTCTCGGCATTATTGCTCACTTTTAGAAAAAGAATGAAAAAAAGATAATCCGTCCACTACAACTACACCACCACCACCTCCATTATTATCATTTATTTCACCACCAGCACCACCCGTTCATTCCTTCATGCAAGGGCCTTGTCCATCCGTCCGTATAAAAGACGGTGGAGAACAGAAGAGGAAGAGGAAAGGTACTGTTGTTTGTAATGTTGAGGTGGTAAAGATTTTTTTCTTTTTCTTCTTTTGCTTCTTCTCCGTTGCTTGTTGAAGAGTTTACTGAATAAAATGCATACATTTATTATTCGAAAGTTTACTAAAGATTGCACAAAGTTATCATCATCCCATCACTCACTCCTTTAGTGTACCGTACCGTATCGTGGCTGAAAAGAAGAGAGAGAGAGAGAGGGAGCATAAAATAAAAAGAAAAAAGAAGAAGAGAGAGACCTCGCTCTATCATCGTCGTGGCTGTGGCTTCCTACTTCTCATCTTCTTCCTTCTTTCTGCTCTCTACGCATAATTCACGCGTTCACGGAAAGACAAAAAATCGTTTGGATGGTTACTTGTTGTAGTAGATGCGGATGGAGTATCAAACAAAAAACCAGCAGAGAGAGAGGGAGAGAGAGATCATGTTTAAATCCCAAACCTCATTTTTTTATACATACACAAACCCATACATAACAGCAACAATTCGTCCTTCTACAAAACCTCACTTATCTAAATTCTGAGAAGAAAAAATCATGCGTGTTCTATCGTAAATGATGGTGTTTTTGAGAAGTGAACATACTCATACTCCTCTGTAAAAAGCTATACATTGTCTCTATCACTTACTTCGCTTCTTCCTTCAAACTCTTTCAAACTCGCACAAGCAGAGTTAAGTTCTTTTGTAGTAGGAGAAGAGGTATGAAGTGAAAACAGGATGCAAGCTGAAAAAGACGACAAATACCTACTTAAAATTTAATGTGGTGGTGGTGCCTCTGCTTACTTATAAATACATAAACCGAAAAAATAAAGATCAAGCAATCCGATATAGATATACAGTCAATTAGATTATTATTATTACGCTGCGATGCTGCTACCGCTGTAAAGCTAGCAGTAAAGCAAAAGAAATAGTATTTTCTTCTCATATTGGTTTACGCTTCTTCTCACATCTCATCTCATCTTTACACATCCTTGTTTCCATTCCACATACAACTCACGCAGTATGTAAATGAGTAAGAGAACAAGCCGAAAAAATCTCTGTTACTACATCATCAATACTACTATGCAATCTGTAAGCAAAGCAAAGTGATCTGAGGACTTCCCTAAACTTCTTCTGTCTGTCTGAAAGAGAGAAAGAGAGACTGAAAAGGATTGTTGTTGGTTGATGTAGCAGCAGCAGCGGTGGTGGTGGTGGTGGTGGCGATGATGGTGTCTGTTGTGTGAAGGAATATCTCTCTTTTCGAATTCGAGTTGAAGGATGATGTTTTGTGCACTGTGTAAATAGCTTTTGAAAAAGAAGGAAAAGAAAATGTTACATCTTTACAAGATGCGATGTTGTTGATCATGATGATCAGAATGATGAGATAGTGAAGGCATTTATAGGCCTTTTTGTCTAGTTCTCTTTTCCCATTTTTGACATGAGGAGGATATGGTTGCACTCGAAAGAAGTAGATAATGATGTTGCATCAACAAAAGCGCAACAACAACAACGCAACGGCAGCACCTCACCAGCAGAAAACTCCTCATTCATTATAGTAGTACTAAAGTAGCAATAGCAATAGTCAATGCGAGAGCAAAGTTCTATTCTATTTTACTTTATTTTCGTAATACGACTTTACCGTTTCATCTTCTCTTTCTTTCTCTCTTTCGCTTGTCAAATGATTTTTTTGTAGTTCTCTCGTTCGTCGGGGGTTGGAGTAAAACGGTGCATTTTTGCTAAAGAAGAAGAAAAGACGAAAATGCGATGCTTTGAAGAAGAGCAGAGAAACTGATGAGGGAGAGAAGATGTTGAATGTTCAAAGTGTGCACGCCGTCGTGGTCTATGAATGTATGAAAGGATGATGGTCTGGTGGATAAATGTTGATCTGTTGATTTTTTGTGGTGGTGCTGAAGACGACTCGGCAAAGATGATGCTGTTGATGTTGCTGCTGCAGTTGATGATGATGATGAAGAAGGCAGATGATCATTATGAGTTGCTCGACTTGAATAAGTAAGAACATAACAAGTAGTATAATATGCATAAGGAGATGAGGTTAACTTTTTTAAAAAGAGATTTTTCAAAGAATCAAAATATATTTATTTCGGGGAGATCTGCATTTTTAGCCGTTACAAGTGTTTAAATTATTTTACTGTTATTTGAGTGTACACAGTATTTTTTGTACTTTTCTTGAGGAAGGCTTTTTAGGTATATTATAATAATATCTGTTTACTTTTATCTCAGTTCATGCATTGCATGACTGAATGATGTAATGATGAATGAATCATAAATTATTCTGTATTTAAACAGGATTTAATGAAAAAAGAATCTTCTTATAAGCTTGTTTGTCACAATTTTTATTACTACTTGTATGGCATTTTACCTACATAACCAGCTCTCGTTGTTGTTCCTTCTTGCTTCGTCCTTCAGAAGAATATTTCATAGATTCGAAACTGACGTGAGCTCAAAGATTTTATGGCTGATACTTTTTTCTTTCCTCGTCTCACTTCACTACTGACCGCTGCTGCTGCTGGGATGCGTCTCACTCATTCTCATTCTACGTACTCATCCTATGCAATAAATATAGTCAAGTCAATAATAGTTTCTTCTGTGTATTGAGGTGAGGGAGGCAGTTCCAAACAGCCTTCTTGTCTCGTTGCATAAATATTTATTATTGGGTTTTATTATATTGCTTTCAGCTGCTTTTAAACTGCTGCTGTTTTTCTAAATGTATGCCCTCCTTTATATTATCAACGGGAGGATCGAATAGTTTACAGGCACAAGCAGTGAACACAGTAACTTTTGTATGTAGTATTTGTGTGTGACCTAGAGATAACTAGACTAACATAATAGCCGAACAGAGCTCTTAAGTAGTCAACAGTCCATTCATTTCTCACTTTTAAATAAGTCCAATAACAATAATAACACAGTTTTACAAAAAAAAGTTGATGTAAATATCCCATGAAAACTATATGGCCCTTTCACACTTGCTTATCGTTTTATGATGCATGAAATGGCACGCATCACATTTAAAGAGGCTTTACTTCCATTTCCATCCATGTACCACTACTGCTGAATTGAAATTGAACACACCTCCGTTAACATAACGAGCGTGTACGTGTGAAAGCGAGACTTGTCGTGGCGTGCATGTTGCTGGAATATAGTATTAGCTCTAGCTGATGATGCCTGAATGGCTCGAGCGAGCCTCTAAGCTCTGCTCTAGCAGCTTCCGAAACGAAAAATTCTTCTGCTGAATATGATGATTAAATGATCTTGCTCCTGCTTTACTAAAGAAGAAAAGTCAATTCAATACTCTCATATGAATGCTTGTTTATAAAAAGATTGAAAAGTAGAAAAAATTTACTTTTCTTCTCTGATAAATTAAATTATTTCGATTTTTTCCATTTTACTAATCCCACGCGATAAAAGGGATGTTCTAAAGTAATAAAATTAATCCACAGAAATGAGCACAACTTAACGACAGGGCATGCACATTACGCATACGTGAGCGAGTGAGTAGTGAGTGGTGGTGTTCAAGTCAAGTGTTTGTAATTTTTATCTTGGAGGCAAGTGAAATTCAATCATGCATGGGTAAAAAAAGTCTGTCTGTCTGACTGTCTCTGTATGTGTATAGATGCAGCAGTGGTAGAAGTATCTATCTACCCATAAACCATCCTATAAAAATATTTCAGACAAATTTCCTTAAGCTGGAAAGATTTGCAAAAGAATGTGCAAAATGCAATACAGTTAAGCTAAATAAACTGTAAAAATGTCAGATTAAACATTCTATATTGCTACGACTATGCATGTACACGATGAGGAGATTGGATGAAAAGGCTTATCATTACTATTACGGCAAGTGAAAGAAATATGCTTTTTAGCAGCAGCACAACAACAGACTACCACTACTACTAGATTAAACTTCATAGAATGTTCTTTTTACAAAATATGCAAGCAGTTTATAGCATTTGATCCGTCGTAGTAGTAGTAGTCGTCGTCAGCCAAAAAATTGAGTGAGTTTCTTCTTCCTCCACCGCACTACCACCACCTTCAACAACATCACCGCCACCACCACTGCCGGATTCTTGTCTGTGAAATTCTGTCTGTCTCTTTCCTGCCTGGTGATGTGCGTTGCGCTCCTCTTTCTCTTCTTTCTATAATGATATAAGAAGCAAAAGTCTGAAAGTTGCGAAGCAATAAGATTGTGATTGTGGTGGCTGGCTACGAAACGATGATGCAAATGTGACTGTTCTTATGTTCATGAGGAGGAAAAGTGTAAAGTTCTGAATTGCTTTGCATTGCTATTTTGCTTGCACGGCATACTTGGCGTTCATGATGATGATCCTTGTTTGATATGACTTTTCATACTTATATAAGCAAAGCGCAGCCATGTAAAGATTTTTATGTGTTTTGTTATGATGAGAGAAGAGTGAACCGAACAAAGTGAACAGTTTTTTTATTCTCATTCTCATCTTCTTCTTGACTTGTTGTTAGTAGTAGAAAAGTACAAATGTTGCACTGACGAGCAGCGCAGCAGCAGCGTCTTATTCTTTAGTCAACTTTACTAAAAAACGTCTTGTTGCATGCAATATAAATAATAATAATATCATGCATGCATGAAAACATTCTTTTTTACTCAAATTAATGTCTGCACAATGCAATACATTTATGGTAAGCTCACTCTTCTCTCTCTTTCCTTCCTTCTGCTTTTCTCATCTTCCTTACTCTTTCTCTCTCTCTCTCTCTCTCTTTCTCATAAAAAAGTGTAATAATCTGTTTTTGACCAAACAACATGCAAACATATCACATCATCGTCATCATCATGCCTAAACATGTTACTTAGCGAAAGAAATCATCATCAACTGAATAAGAAAAGTCAAGTTGTAGGTATTCCCTCTTTTCTCTCTTAACTCTTTACTGGCTCAAGCACCTTTTTTTCCTTCTTGGAAAGAGATTTTTCAAAGTAGTTTCAAAGAAGAAGTGAGTTCAAGTATTAAAATAAAATAAGAGGTAAAGCTCAATATTTGACGTTTCTTCATTGACATAAACACTAATAGATTAACATTGGCTTTAGTTTGCCTTTGCCGGCTCGACTTCAGCAGCAGATCCTATTTCATTTCATGTACCTTACTTACTAGTTGTTGGGTTTGAGTTGAGAATTGAGAAGTTGCTTATTGCAGCGGATGATGACGACGATCATCGTCTGTTGGTATCATCATCAACATCATCATCATCGTATCGCCGGTCGGTCATTAATTTTTGCAGTTGTTAGTTGCTAGCTCCTATTTGCTCTTTCGTCTTTAAAGAAAGTAAAGTTAAGAAGGGAAAATGGAAAAATTTGATATGATATGAGATCATTCCGTTCGGTTCGTCGTGGCTTGCTTTGTCAACTGGTATTTACAAGTTAGCCATTTTTTTCTCCCTCTTTTACTCTCTCCATCATCTCCCTCCCTCTCATATTATTCAGCCAGCCAAACCAGACCAGCTTTTTTTTGCAAGTTACAACAGTAAGTAATGGGGATTTGATAATTTTATCTGAAAATCTTTCTTTTTTTCTTCTTCAAAAATATTTTTTAGTCTTATAAAACTAAAACTATGAATGAGATTGATGATGAGTGAGGAAAAGTCTGCAAGTCTACATCTTACTAGTACTAGGCTATTTAGCAACATTTTGAAGCATTATTGTGGTGGTGTGGCAATGATAAAGGAGGAGAAGTGGTGGTGGTGGAGAGGCGAGGGCATGCACCCAGAAAAATCATTCCCCACCTTACCTCACACAACAACAATGATTAGTTTGTGTATTTTATTTTACTTTTCCTCTTTTTTCTTTTACTTAATACTTCTGCTAAGAAAGCAAGATTGTTATTTAATCATTGTGTAAGTGAGAGAGAAAGAGAGATAAGGTAGGACACATTATCTTCCATCTGCCTTCTTATTTTATCAGCAGCAGGGTGAAGAACTGCAAATGGATTTTTATATATTATTTTTGATGGTCTTAACACATTCTGACTTCATTATGTATTTTTTTCTATTCATTTCACTGCACTGCACCACATTAAATAATTTCTTTAGTTCAACTTCAACTAGCCTTTATTGGTTCAACAAGACAAGACGGTCAGAATCGGACCGGAGTTCTATCCATTTATATTCATCGGTTTTCCCTTTCTTCTTGGGAAAAAGCTTGGCTTGGCCGTTTTTTAATATTATTCTTGTCTTCGTGTTTAACCTATCCATCCATTCATCCTGGCTTGCCAATCTTCTTCTTTACCTTCTGCTTTTCTCCTGCATTGAACGAAACAAGCTGCCGACAAGGTCAATTATTACTGGTTTAGTACAAATAATAATGATACAAAACACGTCTCATCACGAATAAATTTTATGATGAATGTTGAAGGAAAGAGTGAGCCAACTATATAATATTCTCAGCAATTCAGCAATACATCTTAACAACATAGGGGTCGGGTGCGCATGCAAAATTTTATTTCTAGAAAGAAAAAAATTAAAAATATGTTTCGAACGTGTGCGGAACATTTTTCGGAAAGGCTGTTAAGTTGAATGTTGCCAAAGAAGACGGACGGAAAGGAAACATCATTCTCTCTACTGCAACGTTGGTTGGCTTCTTTTCCTCCCAACAACGAACGCAAAGTAAAGCTTTCCTCTTTGTTCGCTTCCCCGTAAATGATTGTTCATTTCATGATATTATGTTGATGATGATGATCACGATGAAGACGAAACATTTTTACGTGAAATGAACTAGTCGACAGGATGGATCATGATGAAATTATTTTTAAAATGAAAAAGAGGTTATGCAGAACTTCACCTTATTGAAAATTAGCTGGGTGAGCACTGCTGCTGAAGCTTTTGCTTGTTGATACCTATAAATATTACGTGATATTTTTGTAATATTATATTTGTTTAAGGATTTTGTGGCGTTGGCTGATCTAAAATAGAATGCAATGCAATGGGATAATATGGTGGCATGTAGTATTTGTAAAGGAAAGTTATCTACTCTTGATCATTAGATGATGATGAGAGGAGTGCAAGTAGAAGAGCAGCAACAGCAGTTAAAGAAAGGCAGAGGAATGATCTTTTCATAGAATTTTGCCAATTTGATTTATTTTGAAAGAGGGGAAGTTGGCAAGGAATATTTTTAAAAGGGAAATGAAAGCTTCAACGTAACAGAAAAAGTAGAAGGGTCAAAGCGGAAAAAATACTTGAATAAAACGCAGATTATTATGGGAGGATGTGTTGTTTACCTCCCTACTGGAAATAGAGTAAAAGAAAAATTTCCCTTCCTCCAACCGCAGTAGCAGCAGCTATAAATAGGTAAAAATGTTTAAGGTATTTTTTCTTTGAATCCGTTTATATATTTTAAGCAAAAGAATAGCAGCAGTAGAGGGAAAAGATTGCCGTTTTCTCGCATTTATTTCTCGGGTGGAGGTGAGTGAAATGGAGAAGAATATTAGCTGAGAAGAAGAGTTTTTAAGGTTGGCTGACAAGAGAAAAGGGATTTTTTTGGTTTCTAATTTGATTTCCCCTTTTCATCTATTTTGGAACATTTTCGGCTGTATTTTTGAAGAGAGAGGGAACGAGGCTTGTTGTCAGATTCCTCCGATTGTGTGATTATGAAAAGAATAGTGTTGTTGAAGGAGGAAGATGTTTTCGAAGCATTTTTTTGTGTGAAAGAAGAAGAAAAAACGGAAGGAAGAATGTCTCATAACAAGATGTAAATTTAAATCTGAAAACGTGTAGGTATAAAAGAATAAGAACAGAACAAGCGCAGCACTCTGTTGTTATTGCTTCTGTTGCTGATTAAGAAAGCAACGTTTCTGGTTCTGTTGTTGCTGCTACTTTTGCTTCTGTGTGAGTTCTTCTTTCTCATAATGATAATATTCAACCGATTTTAAAACACATTTTGAAAAGAGTGTCGACGATTAGGAAAAGAAGAGAAATGGAAACGTTTTCGTTCAGTGTAAAATAATGCGCAGCAGCACCAAAGCTTTTTTATGCCACGCACCACACGAGGCAAATGGCCAATACAAACGCTATAATTTTAATGTAACGGTGCTTGATGTTGATGACGACGATGCAATGTGATGATGTTGACGAGACTGTGTGATAGGAGTTGTTGGAAGGAAAAAAAGAAAAAAAAGTAACGTATTTGAATGTATTTTAAGACACACACATGCAGCAACATTCATTGCATCCAACCAAACAAACCAAACCAACGTCATTCTCTTCGTCTTC
>JAHZNJ010001782.1:0-12959 GCA_027744475.1 Lepidocyrtus cf. sotoi NNG-2020 | reverse complement strand
TTTTTGCGGTCATTTTGAGCCCACTTTCGAATTTTTTCGTTTCCAAGATTTTTTTCCTCAAAATTATCACGTTGGACCAACGGTAACTGTACTTTGTTAATTATATCAGAACAAAAATGAAAAAAAGCTCTTATTAGCTAATTCATCCACTTGTTCATTTTTGGCTCTTTTCGTCATCAATTGCTCTTCAATACCACTCGGCGCAGTAGTGATTCTTTTGCTTTCTAAACAAATAAAGAACAGCAAACATAAGCATATATCTCTGTCAAAGTAAGCATAAAAACGGAGAAAGGAGAGCTCTAAAAATTTTGTCTTTTTACTTTTGCACAAACCCAATAATTGTTCTATAATATTTTATTAAAGTTCGTTTGTATTAAAGCGGAGTAAAAATATTTTTCCTTTAGAAAGCTGAGTGAAAGCAATGTAGTTGTAGAATATAGATTTAAACAAAATTCGTAATTATGTATAGTACAGGGAGCTAAATTCCAGGAATAGCTAATTTTAGGTTAAAGATTGGAGATTGGAGGTCACATTCCTGTACTTACTTGTTAGTTAAATAAGTGGGTGGCTAACCAATATCGGCATGTACAAGATAATTCCACGAACAATTTTGTTTTTGTTTGCTGCTGCTGCAGTACAGATTCTCATAAAAGCTACCCACATTTCCTCCTCATTAATTAGAACCTATTTCAATTAGGACGACATTGATACCAAATTTCAAACTAGATTACGTACTAATAAAAGAGCTTACTGTGTTCTTTTTTACTCATTTTTTATTGAAAAGGCCAATTTTGTAAATAGCGAGTTTAACTGTTACAATTAGAGTACGCTGTTTTTACTACGAATGTAATTCGAACCGATGCTTACAGTGATTAACGAGATTTCTGTGTTCATTTAATGATCCTTCTTTACAAAATAAAAGGAATGTAATGTAATGTAACGTAGCGCGTAGGGAAAATAACTTGATTCTCTCAATTCTCGGAAAAGGTAGGGGTTCAGGTAAGTCAGTCTGTGAAATAAATAACAGTATTAAATGGTGTATGTACGTACATACGTCTAAAATGCTACATTTTAAGTAAAATAGTAAAAAACACATTTTTGTACATTTGTTGCAGTAAGAAAGAGCTATATTACACAAAGGCCAATAAAAAAGTATTCTGTTGGCTTATGAAGTGGGAGGATTTCGTCCTTCTCCTTCTTCATATTATTCTCTACGCGGAATTTAAAAGAGAAGAGGAGGAATCGAAAGGAGATAAAAACATGATGTGCGAGATATTTTATTTTCTTCCAGAGAGAGAAAGAGAGCGAAGCAATATGTTTCCTATTTATTTCTTCTGTTTGGTCTACTTCACTCTTTTCAATTTGATTTTTCACCTCTAATCGAACATTCACTACTACTGTGCTATGGCTACACAAACACATTTCGTTCCCTTTTTAATATAATATGTTCCTTTCTTCCTTCTTTTATATGTATCCGTGGCACATTTTTTATTTATGTTTTAGTAGTACTGCATATCACGGATAAGCAAGAAGCATTTTGTAAAGTGCTTTACAGAAATCAGTCATGAATTACACAAAAGAGATAGAAAAGAAGAAGAAAGTTAAATTTACTTGGACTTTTTTTCTTCTTACTTTTCAATTTCATCGTTCGAGTACTTTGTTAGGAATTGTGGAGATATTTTTATATCTGGATTTTGAATACACGAAGAAAATAGTGGAACAAAATATAGCAAGAGAGAAAGGTAAGGCGAAGAATGTATAAAATAGTTACTCACGTCCTTATTTGATATGATGAAAATGTAGATATGTGTTATTTCCTTCTCTCTCTCTCTCTCTCTTTCGATTTTGGTGAAGGAATATACCGAAATACACAAGCAATATTCATGTCAATCATGCTTAAAAACCATTTTAGTCAACCGTGTCTGCAAAAGATTACATCGTTCAATCAAATTCCAAGAAAATCTCACCGGAAAAGAAGAAGAAGAAGAAGAAAAAGAATTTTGAAGTCGAATTCATATCACCTTTCACAATTTACTTTCTTCACAACTTTTTCACTTAAAACCTTTGTCAATGATAGAAGATCCGAAAATCACACTGTCTTCTGTAGTATCATCGTCGTCGTCATCGTCATCATCACATTAACAAAAGTGGGCTTATCGTCTGACAGTATTATGACGCTTGAGCATTTACTAATTAGAAATGTACATACAAAATATACGTAACGCAATCTAAATAGCCAGCAGCCGAGTCAGGACGGAATTTATATTCCATGTGAAGTAAGATAAAGAAAGAGACGTAACGGGATTTTAGAATTTTGAAACAGCCTCTTCTCACATCAGATTAACATCAAATAAGTTTTAAGCTTAAAACCATTTATTATTATTCTCTTCTGAAAATGTGTCCACTCTCTTGCTTTGCCTCGTTCATCCACGTATGGGACTAGCAAAAGTGAGGAGAAGATAAAATATTTAGATCTTGTCTATCATTATTATTGCTCTTCCAGTGAAATAGCCTTTCATTTCTCTTATCTTCACCGGTGCAGGATGCATAATCCGAAGAGCTTACACTATGAAATAATATCAGAAGATTGGCATATTTATAGAATGATGACAAAAGTTATGAAAGAGAGAGAAAGAAAGAGGGTCATAAACTATGGAAACGTTTATGTTCTGATATTTTAGTTTGATCATAATTGAAAAAGCGGATGGATGACAACGACGATGAAGAAAAAATGAAAGAACTGATGATGAGGATGACTGTGTAGATTTATAAAAGGGAAACTGTTTGAAAATAACAGAATTTGATAAAGTTATGAAAAGGTAACAGTAACGCAAAGCACAAGATGAGGAGAACGAAATAAGTAAGTAATAGGGAAAGTTACAGTGTTACTAATAAAGAGATACTCAACAGTATTATTATCAGCAAGTTGCAAACAATAAAGAGTAAGATGGATTGAGGCATGGAATGATATAGAATAAGAACGAAAGAGTGAGTTGAAGAAGAAGAAGAGAGAGAGAGGGAAAGAGCCAAGCCAATTGACATTTGATGGAAACAGTAGATAATAAGGGAAATGCCATTTCACGCTTCCCCAACTTTATTAGATTAGGTAAAAAGGAAGAGAGAGCGAGAAAGAAAGAGTGGAATGGGAAGGAACAGAAAAGGGGGATAATGGATAATATGCTTTGATTAAATATTTGATATAAAAAACTGATACAATTTTCATAAAGTGGAGAAGAATAGTAATGCGCTGCAAAGATAAATAATAAAATAATAATAGCATTGATAAAAAATACTTTTAGTGGAAGGGATTAAAAGCAAACAAAACCGTCGCAAACAACCAAAGTTAATTTTATAATTGGAAAATTAATGTGATGTGAATGTGAGGAACACTTTTAGAGCAATTATTGATTCTTCCTTTACTATATATATGGCACGCAAAAAATGAAAGTGGTGACTTATTAATTAAGAATAGGAACTTACCACCACCACCGCTTTGATTGTGAAGCGAAAGTTGTTGCTGTTGCTGATGAGAAACGAGTATCTCCGTCTTTACTTCTGTACTGTGCATGGTTCATCTAACGGACATTTAATTGGCTGAATTATTTCCCAGATCTTCCGTCTGGAAAAAGAAATAAACAGAACAACAAAAATAAAAAAATCAAACAAAGTTGTTTGTTACTATATACAGCTCATAAAATATATTTACACATTACTACGAGTATTATTGTTTATCTACCTACAAAGTCATTGTAGTCTAACTTTTTCTTTATATTTGTTTCGGTCAAACAAGCATTCTCATGTGGCAAACTGCTAAAAATATCATCATACTACGTACGTACAGAAGCTGTTAAGACTTCCAACAAAAAATCCTAGAGGCGATGTGATATCGTAAGTCTTTTACCCTTGGAAAAATGAAATGTAATATCCGGATTTCCTTCACTAGCCTTTGGATAGCTTATGAAATCTTAAGCCAAGCCAAATAGGAAGTGACAAAATTGTGAGAACGGCGGTGCGGTGTGGGTTGAAATGCCATGATACATAGTAGGACAACTCACTAACACTTAAATTGAAACATATTGCCTTACTTCCTGTAACTATCTATTTATTGCAATTAACTGAAATAGAAAATATAAGGAGCAAATTTATTCTGAGTGAGTACATTTCAATTTCTCTAACTAAAGAATTGTTCTTGCTGCCAAACACATATCAATCATTATTATTATCGATGCGTTTTTAAAAAAGATATTCACAACATTACAATCAAACATACATTGTAATAGTACTGAGTCTGAATATATGATCAATTGAAAAAGAATTGTAAAAAATGTTAAAGTGGTTACTTGATGCGGACAGTACTGGAAGGACATTCAGTTTTTAATTTAAAAACACAGGAAGAAAACGAGTCAGAGAGAACAACGGTTGTTGAGTTTCCTTCAACAAAACACAAACCTTACTCAATAACAATCTACTACGGAAATAAAGCAAAAGACCAAATAGAAACTTGTTTGCTCTCATAACTCATAACATTCACTCGAAAACAATATAATAACCAGTGGGCCTTTCTCTTTCTCTCTATTTGAAATTATCGTGGCAAAGAAAAGAAACACATGAAAAGAAAGGAGAAAAAATGTCCACTCTTTAGCAAGTTTTGAAAGCAATGGTTTGGTGAATTCACATAACATAACATAAACGAAATAATACTATTGCGTCATATAAGTAATATGACTTTCCTCGTTCACATCCGTTTATTTTTTTTTTACCTGAACTTTGCTGTAAGCGTCACTACATTGGTTGGGTATTTTAACTTGTTCGCGAAGAATTTCTTCTTAAGTAATTTCCTGACTTGTCCCTTCTCATTTTTGAATGCAGCAGCAGCAGAAGCAGCAGCAGCCGCGGAATTGTAGAAGTACATTACTTTTTGTATCACTTTCTTCTACATAAATGGATATATAGTAGCAGCCTGAAATGGGTATAAACTTATCTTCCATTTCAGTTTGTTTTTACGTATTTTTATTACCGTATGCTTTCCAATTTTATTGAATTCTTTTTTGTTTGCGTACAATGTGTACTTACTTCCTGTATGATTTCACTTTTCATTTTCCTCTGATTTCTGCAAGAAAATTCAATTTTCTGCATGAGAAAATTCTGGTCAAATCAAGGTAGTGCAGTAGTAGTAGTGGAAGCAGTAGTAGCTATTTCCTTCTTTCCCTCATTCATTCCCATTTCTATTTCCGTTATATTCTCGAGAATTCTTCCTCTTTTTTGCAAACACGAAATTCATGTACCTACAATCGATTTCATTGTTTATTGTCGTCAAATATGTTTAACCTGGAATGGAATCTTATATAAAAATAATAAAACAGGAATTTCCATACACCTGTGAAATGCTCCTCATTCTTAGAGTTTAATTGCTTACGAGCGATTTTCCCTTTTCTAAATGGAAATTGGGATTTGTGAGGCCGACAATGTCACAAGTGAAGAAAACACCGCTGCTGCTTAATTTTTTAAAAAACTCAAATTGGATCGCTCGTGTCGGTTTTATATGAATCTAAATTCAACCGAAGCAGAATTGGTTAAAGTATTCTGCATTCACAAATATTATTATGAGATGTTATGTTAGAACTACTTTCCATCTTATTATGTAGAAAGATCCGAATAATAAATTACATTTTGCTGCTATATTGTTTGTTGTATAATAATAGCAAATCTCATCCTTACCTAAAGTCAAGTAGGTAATCCGTTGAAAAAAACCTTTTCCCTAAATTGCTTTTTTCTCATGAATCCGCCAAATTTCTATGAAAAGCCTGTATTTATGGGATAATCATCAATAGGGGCTTATCCAAATAAATTTTCTTCAATCACAATTTTCGTTTTTTACTAAATGCTAATAACATTAAAGATATGAAAGGATGCAGGAAAGTTGAAATTATATTTTGTCTTTTTACTATTTCGGAAATGGAAAACGCTTCAGCGGATGGAAGAAATATTAACCACTTAAGGTTATTCACTTATTGCTTAAGAAATATTTTTCATGATTCATCACATTTAAAATGTTAAAATTGTTTTCTTCATTGTTTTGAACTACTGAAATGCTACTTACAACAGCTACCACCAGAAAACCACCATAATCAAAACATATTTGTATTCATCCCATCCCAGCAGGATATCAATGTTAAATCAGTTTTAAATTAAAAACTGTCACATACATAATTGATTACGTAAAACATACTCAAAGCAATAGCCTTTATCCTATTCCCTTCCTCTGTGTGTATATGTGTGTTTGTTTTGTTCTACATTAATTATTTTTCATAATTTCCGGCTATTATATCTACAGCCAGAGCTGTGCGAGAATGACGAAAAAGACGACGGAGAGAGGAGATGATGATGATGATGATGATGATGAGAAAGCGAAGAGAATGACGGCCCTCTCCCATTTTCTTTTTTTTCAATTTTTACTTTTAATTAAATTTTAATTAAAGCTGGGCATAATGACTTTTTTGGTGTATAGCTTGTCCTTAGAAAAATGAGAAAATTGCTAAAGTCGTAATATATAGTATTACTTATTATAACAAAGCGAAACAAGCTTTTATCACATGCACAAGATCATCTTCATCGCCACCTCCTTCCTCCCAAAACTTATGACATTTCCCCACTTTTTTATTAACTTTTCTATTGAGAGTTTTTACAGTCTTTTATATCATATTTTTAAAAAAAAACAAACTTGTATGACAAGGGGGAAAAGGAGTTCATTTAATTGTCTTTATTTGTACCAGCATTTTTGCTCCCATTTTCCATAATTCGTCGGAAAGTATAATAATGGCAAAAAAGGGGAGAAGCAAAGCCAGAGAGAGAGAAAGAGAAAATGAAAGAAAAGAGAGAAACAATTAACTTCCTAATAATTTCTAATTGCTCCCTCAATACTAATTAATATTGATACGCAAAGAAGAAGATGAACTTTTAATGAATTTTTCTCGTTTTTTCTCTCTCCTTCCTTACGAGCTTTTACAGGTCTATAGAACTTTTCATTTTTTTCATATACATATTTTTTGTTTCTTCTTCTTCCTTCTTCTAAAAGTTCAGGTTAGTTTAGTCCAGAGAGGAAAGAGAAGAAGAAGAAGGCAGTTTGTAGTGATCATCAGGCTTACATTAAGCTTTTACTGTTGCTTCTTTAATTTTCTATGCAATATCGCATGAGGTCGTGAATAGAATGTAAAAAACTCATTTATTTCTCCAGCTTGCTGCTGCTTCTAGAAGAAGAGAAAAGTTACACGAGTCAGCGCTAATTAACTTTTAAGTCAAGCAAAGAGAAAGTGAGAGAGAGGGAAAGAAAGAAGAAAGAGTGTGGCGTAGCTGCCATAATTGGTTAGAAAGAAATGCAATTTTCATATCCTTCATGTTTATATATAATGAATATTTCCATTTGTTTCTCATTCCCATTATTATGAGCAGGCACACAAATCATGACTGTTTTTAAATCCTGGAGAGAGAGAGAGAGAGAAAAAACAAGCATTTTCTTCTTCCCCTCTTTAAAACAATTTTTTTCTATTTCTTTCAGAGAAATGACCTAAAATGTAATAAACGTTAAGTTTGATGTGGACGTGGAAACTGGGAAACTAATTGTTATAGCCAACTTTCACTTTTCACGTCGTTTTTATTTTTTTTGTATTAATAATAATGACTGCGGTCGTAACAAAGCAGCTGGAATCATTCCTTCGTTATTTCACGGCGGACGCATCACCATCATCACCATCACCACCATCAGCATCAACATCATCATCATGCTTATGCAATGCAATCAACGGAGAATACTACATTTCATCATTTTTGGATTCAGATCAGTCGACAAGCCTCCTCAATCTTTTCATTATAGAGAGAAAGGTCTCTCCAATAAATCTTCAATTATCAAAGTAATCAAAAGAATTGCTTTTTCTGATCACTTTCATTATCAAAGTAGACAGAAGAGCCTACAAAGTATTATCACAGGCAGAAGACAGAGAAGAGCTGTAAGTATCCTTCTGCAACTACTACCTACTCCACTCTACCCTGCTATTTCTTTTCTATATCTTATCACATCACAAAGCAAAAGTAAACGAGACAAATTTTTCCCTTTCTCTGGATGAAGCTTCGTCTCCTCTTCAAGCTCATTTTTATGGAATTCTTCCTCCTCGTTCTACATTTTTATTGAGTGTGCATCTGTTGTTGTTGTTATAACCTCTTATTTCTTGCTTTTTATCTTACGATCTTACAGAGAATGAAATTCGTAAAAGTAATTGCTGGTCAGCTACCACGTATCAGGATCGTTGGCTAGTTGATGTAAGAGAGAAAGAGTAGCAGCCCATCAATTTATTTGATAAGTTACTACTCAACTCAACATCCGCTATTGGTCAAAAAAAGAAAGATTTTCTTATTTATAAACGAGCGGATAAGGCTAGTAGGAAGGATCACATTTGGAGTTAAACCGTAACGTAACGTGACTAGAAAATCGCTGGTTTTCCTTTTTGTAACTAAATGAACGGTTTGGAACGGTTTTAATTATAAAGGTAGAGTTTTTTTAATTCGTGGAAAAGTCAGCAATGATTATTATAAACGAAGTTTTTTAAAATATAATTTTATAATAATATTATTTTTGTTTTGCAGAAACACAAAAAACAAAAGACTATGAATATTGGTGGTGGTGAAGACCCTCCCTTCTTGCTTTTTGCTTTCCTTTGCACTAAAAAGTTTAAAAGGATTTTCCAGTTTTTAGTTTTTCTACTTAAGCGGAATCGGATTCCGATTACTTACTTGAAACAAGTTTCCTTTCTACACACCTTCGCCCATCCTATTTCTCTTCTGCTTTCTTTCCTTAACGAGAATAACTTACAGATCAGAACAACCTCATTTTCTCCAAGATTGATAGCCTGAGCGCACGCAAAAATTAAAACTTAAAGTACAAAAAGGGTGAAAGTTGTTGCTGGTTATTATGGATCTGCTCGGCTATATATTACTACACTGTTTCCAAACAAGTCCCTATATTTTCTTCCATCCACAACAAACAATATATAATTGAACTGGCTGATATTGAAAATTGTTTAAAAAGTTTGAATGAAGGATCTCGGGTTATTATGTTAGCCTTCACCTACCGTAACCTTGTAACCTTATACGGTATCAACAACTTGAACAACCATAAATGAAATTAAGAAGAAAGTATTTTGGTTTTGCTTACAGAAACAGATATGTTTACCAAACATGTTATTGGTAGAAGCAAGTATTTCTACTCGCTTAAACTAAAAAAAATGTTTCTTCTCGTATAAAATTTCTTAAACATAATATTGCAGGTTAAAGTGTATGTGAAATAAGTGCATAAGAGAATATGAATGAAGTGGTCTATAGCCCATAGCCCCATAACATTTTACTCTGGCATAAAGCAAACTTGACTACTACTATTACTATCAGGCGGAAATCAGAGGTAATAAGTGTAAAGAAAGTGGCTATATTTATTAAGAATCCTTGTGTAGTTGTTAAATGTACACAGTACGAGTAAAAGAAAGAGAAAGGCTTCCTTTTCATCATTTGGAGGAGTTTTTGGGTAGTTAGCACTCACAAATTAGTTTCACTTCCTTTTACGATCCACACACAGGAGCCCAAGACAACTCAGCTGAAATATAGTTCTTTGCTCCTCAACTCTCATCGCCATCCTCATCATCATCATCATCATCGTCATCAACATCATCATTGTGATGATCATCATGAGATGAGTTTTCACAAGGCGGTTCTTCTTATCTATCTATCCGTCGATCTTTTTGTCGCTGCTGCTTTTTATACTGTCCTTTTGCCGAAATAGGAGTACAGCTTTTGCTTTCGCCTTTGCCTTTGCAATATCATCACAGCAAAAAGAGAGATGGAGAGAGGGAAAGGAAAAGGACAAGGAGGAGGAAATAATTTTGTAGAGAGTGAAGAAAGAAAGAGCAAAGTTTTTTCATGGCCTTTTGCTTGCCACCACCACCATCACTCGTGCAGCAGCAGCAGCAGTAGTAGAGCAGTGGCAGTTTCTGAAAGTAATAGTAGTAATGGAGAATGGTCTGGTAATAACAGGAAGATGATTACAACAAACTCGCCCCTTAATACCATTTCCCAAATCATCCACTTATCTCTTGTCAGTGGGTGATTCCCAAAAAAAAATTAAATTGGCTCCCACCACCACCACCACATCACTTTCCTCTTCGTTGTTGCCTTGTGAATGACTAGGCCGGGACAAAAATTATTGCTTGAGTAATCTACTATAAAACGATAAGTCAAAGTGGTGATGATGTTATAGTAGTGGTGGGGAGAAAAAGACGATGGTTATGCTCCATGCATGAGAACTTACTTATATAATAATAATATTATATTATATTATATATTAGGTTGGAGAGATCTAACTTTATGTCGTTGTGAATAACTTCAGTCAATAATTGAGTAGACGCTCAAATGACTTTCCCATGAAAATAATTGTGTTGCGTCCGAACAGATTACACTTCTTATCAAATTACTGTGTGCCCTTCAACAAATTCGTTGAGAATTACCCTACCCAAATAGTATAAGTGTAATAAATACCTAAGTTTGAATTTTGTAAAAACAGTTTTTTTAAAAAAATTATTCTACTTCAAAGTATTTGACGTTGCACAGCAGAAAAACAGTTTTGGCTGTTCCGCAAATGTCCAGGAGAAGAGAACTAGAGAAAGTTCACTCTTAGTCAGTCAGTCCAACGAACCAAAAATAGAAACAAACAAATAGAAAAATCAGAAGAAGAAGAGCTATTCCTTGGACAAATTTCTTGTACTACCATTTATTTCCAATTTGCAGAGAAAAAGAATGAAAACAGCAAGCAGCAGTAATACACGGTTTTGCTTACACCGCAAACTATCACAACTTATATAATGTTTGTTATTCCCACTTTCAAATAATATATAAAAAAAAGGAAAGAAAATCTCGTCTGTTCACACAAACACATACAAACACGACATATATTCTGTATACTCACTTTACAGAGAACTTTCCTCTTTCTCTTCTTCTTTCCCTTTCTTCAGAGTGGAACTCTAGTCGGGAGCAGTAGTATTATTGGTAGCAGTAGTGGCGGCATTCAATTACTGAAGGCAATCAGGCGTGAGCACAAATTGATTTTGAGACACGCCAAAACAGACTTTGCTTATTCTTATAATATTATATATTACGGGGCGATTCAACTTGAAAAATCCTTGATTTTCCTTATTTTTCGTTCTTCCTACGTATAATAATATTGCCTCTTCATACTTGCTTTACGTCAAATATAAAAGCTTTCTCCGGGGAAAATAAATTGAATACAATGTTTTTATGCACGCATGCATTGCATTACTATTACAACCACGAGTACCTTCCAACTTGTAAGGATATGGTTGCTGCTAGAAAACCAATCGTTGCTGTGTTTCTTGTTGCTGTTGTTGTTTGCTACTACAAAAACTTAGGTATTGATATATAAGTAAAGTGCATCTGTGCTCCATCTTATCTTAACATAATAATAGTAATAATATTATTATAGGAATTCCATGTGGGTAAGTAGTTAGATATAATATATTATGTTTTACAGCTAATCAGATTTTACGCTGATTTTACTCTGAAAACTTCTTAATGGCAGAATGGTCACGGTAATTTACATACAGACACGGAAGCAACAAGTCATTAATAGAAATGTTGCTTAAAACGTTTTATAAACACTTGACCTTAAAATGAGCATAAATAAATTGGATTAATTGAAGACTGGCTAATGTGAGTACTATTTTAAAATCTGATATTTAGGTCACGGACGCGGACTCATCAAGATTCTGAATAGGATGGGTGCTTCGTCAATAGAAAACCGATTGGTTTGGTTTAGTAAACGAATAATTTTAGCAAACATATAAATGTAGTTGAACCTTCGTATAATATGGAATTGAGGTTAATAAAAAAATTTAAATGTCAAATGGCCAAGCGCGTGTAATAACTTTTGATAGAATTTCCGGCCTGCAGACATTTTCACTCTCAGATAGATCACTGCTGGTTTGAATATTATTATTATATTTTAGGTTTCTATAAATGAAATTATTTTTTTTGCAAATTCTAAAAGTAAATTATATTTGCCAATGTTCATAATATATCAATTACTATCAATAAAACCGTTGATTTTTATAACTGCTTAAATAAGAAATATTTTGGGATGATATTTGCTTAAAAGTTTGAACTAAGGAAGTGAAAAAATAACGCTAGAGGAAAGGAAGAGAATGATTGCCAATCATCAGTTCACATCAACGTTGAAAGAAAAAAAATTGTATTAAGGAAGTGGTGGTGTTGGTGGAGGAGGAAATATTTCAAGTTGGTTTGGAATGGAAATGGGATTGCTGTTGTTGCTGGAAATGAATACTATGCAGGTTGAGTTGAGTTGAGTTGAGAGTATTTGCCATCATAAGCAAAAGTTGCGTACATACGCCCGCGTCCGTTGTAGACAAGAAGGAAAGAGCATCAGTAGAAGAAGTAGAAGCCTAAACATGAGTGAAAAAACGAAGAGAGGAGGAAGAAGAAGAAGAAGAAATGGGGATGATTTCCATTTTTAAATTGAGTTTGTTATGGGATTCCCATGATTTTCTATACATTTTTTTACTCTTGAAGCTGCTTATTTTATTACTCGGTTTGTGTGCGATGTGATGTGATGAGAGGATGGATTTTGTTGTGTTGCGAGATTTTTGTTTGAGAAAAAATGGTCTAAAGATATAACAATGCATACTGATGATGAGAGACGATACTGTGTGAAAGCTACTGATTTTTTTTATGGAAAGTGTTTGTTTGTTTGCTTCGACATTGGACGACGACGGCGGTGAAGGGGAAAACACAAAAGCTTGAACAAAAAAAGTTTTTTTAAAAGGCGGTACTACTGCTAGCAGGAGTGTAGTGAGCAGATTTTTTTTATTTCACTATTATCAAACCACTTT
>JAHZNJ010001781.1:0-12485 GCA_027744475.1 Lepidocyrtus cf. sotoi NNG-2020 | reverse complement strand
AAGAGGGCTTCATTCCAGTTCCATCAGAAAGAAGTAGGCAACTCTTTTCTTTTGCTTTTTTCTTCTCGTTTCAACAACCAAAGTAACTCAAAGAAAAAGACAAGAGAAAGTGTATGGCTCAGTTAGCTTGGCTAAAAGAGGAAGTTGTGTTGATGGCATGGCCATGGCATGGGGTGGCTCGCTGGCTATGGCTGTGACTGTGGCAGTAGCTTTTGTGCTTGAAAGAATAAGCCTTTTTTTGGTTGATGCACGGTCAACAGGCACACCTAAAAGCTCTATTGTCCTTTTCTTACATTAGACAGTGAAATGAAGTGCAATGCAATACATTACATTAATCTTCTATAAGGTAACATATTCTCACTGAGCTGAATGCGATGCAAGTATTTAATTTCGCCTCTACAGTCGGACTGTTTTGCAACAGGAATTAAGCACATTTCTCCTTCGTTGCTCTTTTCAGTTGTACCACGAGTGTACTGTCACTTGATTGACATTAGAGTTAGAGTAAAAAAGAATGGCTTCGGAGGAATACACGTGAATATATGAAGGAAAAAGCTAATTTAATGCTTCTTGTTCCATATAAATAAATAATTTTATATTAATCGTTAAACGTATAATTTCATATTTTTGTTTTAGTAAGGAACATTAATGGATTAATAATAAAGAAGGACAAAAGCCATGTTCCACGACAACTCATCTAGACTTTTTTTCCTTTCGTGTTGTGAAACTGCACGTCTCTCTCCCTCTCTTTCTTCTTCCTTCTCCGAATCATTTTATTTCATGAGAAATGTTCCATTCGTAAAGTAGGTACGTAAGTATTTGTTTTTCGGATGGTTTATAAGACAAGTGCTAGTTAAAAAATTGGGTTTTGAAGTACGTAGGTAGATAAAAAGGTATAGCAAAATAATCACATTCGCAAATAAATATCCAACTGGATCCAAACGCCCTTCAACAAGGAGAAAGTTGAACTGCCTTATTTGATTTCTCTGAATGTTACCTTTAATCCTGTCAAACTGTTGTGATGCAAATGTATGTAGGTCGTAGGTAACTTATTCTTTTATATAAGAAAGACCAAAAAGGAAGTAAACTTGCACTACATTATATAAAAAAAGGTTGAGTAAGCTACCGTATCTAAAAACTCCATCCATCCTTTAGTTGAATCGTAAAATATTTCGTTTGATGTTGCCTCACAAATGAATTCCATTAATATGTAAGAGAAGAAAACGGAGCTTTCGTTTCATACATGCCTCCTTTCTATTTACTAATACTGCAAAATAAAAAATAGCATCACGAACTATAAATGAAAGAGAAAAATGAGCATTCACAAGGCAAGCACAAGATATATTTTAAATTTGTTATATTGGCTATGCTTTTAATTCGATTTGGTTGTCACTCAAAATTGCATCAATTCAAGATTGAATAAAAGGCTGGAGGAAAAAGTTGGAAGGTGTGTATAACAAGTGTAGTGAAAAACCAAAGACTTTTGCTAAATTACGAAAAAAAGAGAAAAGAGCAAATAGTTTTACAAGTCTAAAACTACCTAATTGAGAATGTGCTTGATGAATGTTTTCTTGGTATTATCTCATTCCTTTATCTCTGGTTGAAAGAGTACTTTCAACTTCTTTTTTTATCATTTTCTTGTGAAAAAAATTACAAGAGAGAAAGTTACGTATATAGAGACCGAGTAGTTTTAATTTGCTGTGTTCCCTTCCCTCTTGACTTTCACCACAACCGATAGTGTCATTTTCATTTGTTAAAATCTAGTTAAAGTAGTGTTGTTGGGATGTACATAGGAGTGTGCTGTTGTTATTGGCTTGAATTAATGTTCCACTACTACACAAGTGCAAAATTACTTCAGAAGAAGTAGGAACGAAAGGAAAAGCTTTTGGCTACAATTCAAACAAGTGAAAGTGAGAGACGTGATATGTGTCAAAGGAAAGAAAAGAAGCAGCGTTTTCACGATCTGTTGGCTTTCCGGAAATAAGTATGTACATAAAAGTAATTGTTTGTGTTTAATGGTAAAGAGGAAGGCGGAAACGCAAATGCAATATAAACTATACTTACTTACTACTCTGCTCTAGCTTGACTCTAGCTAGCTAGCAAGAAAGTCTCTCTCTAACCCTTATTGAAAAATTCATTCATAAAAATAACAAAATATCCTCCATTCCGTAAACTACATCCGTGTCGCGTCTCCTGGAAATAAATGCTGTCATTTTATTCCACGCTAATGAGTCCGGGGGCAAAATTCAAAGAACTAGAAACAAAAAAGAGTTAAACTAAGCAAATGAAACTGCTTATGAGAACTGGAAAGGGAATAATTTGTAGGAATGTATTCATGCTCCAGTGAATTTCTAAAGATTGGAAAGTAGCTATGCATTTACTTTTTACTCTGCAAGCTCAGGCAGTGCTACACGCTTTCCCACAAATTTGCATTAATTTTTACTCTTCTAATGTAAAGATTGACTTTGTCTGCTGTTGCTGCTGCTGTTTCTGTCTGTGCTGACGAGCATGAAAAAGTGAAAAGAGTTTAGCCTTGTTCATAAAAAGGATTTTCGATGAATGCTTCTTCTGAGGATGATCCTCTCTCTCTCCCCTCTACCCAAATGAAAAGTCTACTGGATGGATGTGAATTATGGTAAGTTTACTTGGGGATTTCTCGCTACATTGTTTTGTGACTGTCTGCGACATTTAAAAAAAAGTTTTTTTCTACTATCCCTCCACGTCAACTTTGTGACAAACTTTCTTTTTTAGAAAGAAGTTAAAACAACACAAATAACGAATAACGAGAACAAATAAATGAGTAAATAAACGCTGCTACAATGCTGTGATTAAATAAAATAAAGTGTTAATTTTACTCATCACTCTTCTTCCCACGACTTTCTGCAAAAGACTGTTACTTTCACGAAAAAACGGCCGAGTCTCACTAGCTCAGCTGCAACAGCAGTGAATTTTTTTGGAAGAGACAAAAAATCCGTTTTGCTTAAAACTTCGTCTAAAGGTGAAGGGTTAGATAAACAGAAGTCTCGCTCACGCAGTAGTAAACTCTAAATAAATATTTTTTCATCGAAATTGTTTTTTCATCTGCTGCTAAAGCATCATATTACAAAGCATGCATGTTATGGCATGCATGTTATGAAAATCTAGTAGAGTTGTCTATTTCCACATATCACTACTTATTTTATAGAGGAAAATTGATTTGTTTAAAGTCCTTGATATTTTGATAAATCAAAAACCATGAAATGAATTTATTAGAAAATCAAATTAGATAAACTGGCACTTTCCTATGAAATGCTGATGTTAAATATATAATATAAATCGCTGATATTATGTTTATGCCATGAGCTGATTACTAATTGATATTGATTACAGTTCAGTGTAAAAAGGAAATCAGAAGATGAGTAACAAAAGTACCCGTTTTCCAGATCAAAACCAACGCCTTCAATTCAAACTCACATGAAATGTGATGCTACATTTAATATGATGAGTCAGTCATTTGAGCTGAGCCACTGGATTCAGATGACAAATGATGGGATATTATGTTGTATGGTAGCATAAAAGTTGCAAACAACAGGGAAAACATTTTCAGATCGCGTATTGCATAGTAGCAAAGAATAGAGAAACAAAAAGACAGGATTTCCGCTCATCGTGGTGATGTGATTTGGATTTGACATCTGTCTCTATCTGTGCAAGTAATCTTGGTAAACGATCACCAACTTGTTTCCTCTTTTCTCGGTAGAATAATCCTTTGCGCTGTGTACTGTAAGTTTATGCTACAATAGTTTTTATTTAATGTAGCTGTTCTTTAGTCCTCTTCCTTAATAATATTTGATACTACGTTACGTATGTACTTTCCCTATGGGTGAATCATTTCCTTCCTGCTGCAAAGTAATCTTCTCCCTGTTTATGTTGAAGACTCATAATAATATCCAACAACGCGTAGGTGTAACGGTACGTTTGTGAGTGAAGGTATAGTAATCTACCACTATATTTATAAAACGGTACCATACCGGATGCAATTTAATTTAATATTCACAGGACAATTACATCGGTTTCAAGGATTACTGCACCATAACCATAACCATTGTTTGCTTTTGCGATGATAATTGAAAAATTTAGACATGCCGATGTTGTACAGTAAAAACTGATAATATGTATATTGTAGTAGCTAATTAATTTTCGTGGAAATGAATAATATCATTAAAAAGTTTGAAAATTGAGAGACACGCTTAGTAAAAAAATTAAACTCGTTAGCTCACCTCATCAGTTACTTGATTAGCTGTTATTTGTAGCTCCTCCAGCTCAGATTTTGGAACTGGAGGCTCTTCTGGTGGTGGTGGCGGCATGTTGAGCTGTACCTAGTAATCCTGTAACAAATAAATTTTAAAATCAACTGCCAATATTCAAATGTTTGCTTTCAACAATAGATAGTAAGAATATAAAATTGTTTTGGATGAATATGCAGCTGGATTTAAATAAATTTAAGTAACAAAACAGATATTTTTGTTCAGAGAAAAAAACAAACCAATAAATAATAGTGTTACTTAATAATTACGCTTATCAATTCAATAAAATACAAGCAAATCAGAGAGCGAACGCAAATAAACAAAGAAACTGTAGCGTTTTTGTCTCAGCTTACCCCTTGTAAACTTTTGAAGAAAGACGGAACGTGGAGTGGAGCACAGAGAGTCCTTTTCTCAACTATCAAAGTCTATTTAATCAAACTAACGTCTCCTACCGAGTCCTCCGTTTAACAAGTTGTTTGTTCTGTAGTCAGCTAAAACTGTCACTACTTCCACTTTACAACTACCGGTAATTTTACATTTAAGTTCAAACAGGTTCCAAAATAGCTCTTGCAATGGGTTCTTTTTATTTTCTCAGGAGAAAGAAATCTTATAAAAAGATTGATAATAGGATTGTCGCTTTTCTTGAGGTTAAACCCTCAATAATACTGATTTCTGATTTTATTATTATTCTTCAAACAATAAAGTATCATTTAAAGCACTGTCGAATGAAAGCCAATGACAATAGAAGATTATGTATTTATACAGATATCGTTACGTTTTTGGAGATTCCTTGATGTGCATATGGTAAGTTGTTTGTTAGTAGGAATAAGCTTAGAGTTGTTTGTGGCACATTTGACTTGTACCTGGTATGTTAGTAAGTAACAAAAAATATGTATGAGAGAGAAAAGGGCCACAGTACTAACTTGGCCAAGAGACGAGTGAAAACTGAGGGTGTTCACCTACAAAAAGGCATAACGCTATGATATGGCCTGGAAAATGGGGATACGGGGAGAAACGAGTCAGACTAAATCAAGCCGATTTAAGTGTTGTGTTCCTTTCCCCCTGCCTGTTACATTGCTTGGCTTGAATCAACTGCTGAAACACAGTAGGATGCTTGTCTGCTTTCTCCAGTGAAAGTAAAGTGAAGCCATAGCAGGACATAGTAGCCAGCGAAAACGTATTACTTACTACTAACTTTTAAATATCTAGGTTCTGTTTGTTTTATATGCACATGTGTCTGGCTGATGGTGGATTATCTGGAGAATGCAATGCTTTCAGAATACTTTTACTTTCTCTCTTCTTTTCTTGTCTTGTCTCCTCTTTCACTGACTCACATCAGTGGATGGATGTGTATACGCTTTACTCCAACACTTTCTCTCATATAATGAGTTTTCACTTCCTTTGAAACTTTCATTTTCCATTTATCAAGCCTTTTGGGACGTTGCGTTCGTTCGTCCTTTCTCCGATATCAAGGAATGCCCAAGCAAGTCCGACTCGACTAGATTCCGAGTGATGATGGTATAAAGGAATAATGGGGAAATATGAAGCTACATATAAAGAATATCTGCATTGCTGTAAACAGCTTTCAGTTTCAGCAGAAATGTTAGAGCTTTCATTCTCATAGTGTTGAATTTAGTTTCGGTTTGGGTTACACAGAACCATACCCACAATACCATACCTATATGGATAGACAAATAAATATCCCTAATATGAAAATCATGTCTATCCCTACTCACTTTCACATTTCCTACTCTTCCATCCACACAGGAAACTGGATTATCAACACGTTAGCTGTGAGACGGCATACCATTATATTACCACTAACATTATTACTTTTACTACGAAAACCCACACGACTTCTTCTAATATCATGATGATCCCGCGTAAGTAGTAAAACATGAAAACAATGATGATGGCTTTGATATAAACAACGCTATTATGATAAATAACGAATGAAAGAGAGTGAAACCGCTAGTTTATTATAAAAAGGGAAAGTAGAACAGACTCACGCAATATTTCTCAATTTCTATGAAACAATCTTTTGAGTTAAGTATACAAATTCTATGAATCATTTTATCCCGTAAAAATAGACAAACAGGTGGTTTTTCTAGACGACGGGATATTACGATTTATTTTGCAAATATTAAAATTCATGAACAAACTGCGAATATTTACAGGTAATTGTTCATCTTATTGAATAAAAATTAAATAAATATTACAAAACACGCGTCGTAAATGCTTAAATTATACTGGAAAAAACTTATTTTTAACAAGGAGAAAGTTTATTCACGCAAGCCACTGAAAGTTATCTGCAGTTAAAAATACCACTGTTGTAGTAGTGGTTTGGTCCAAATTGCTGGGATCGGCAATTTGAATTTCACGAATTTCATGAACTTGACCAAGCGCTTCAACTGTTTCAAACTGTTCGCTACCACATGCTTCCGGTAACGCAAAAGTTACAGTGGTTGCTGCTACTGGATCTTGAGTTTCTATTCCTTGGCTTTGGAGAACCTTTAATGGATCTTCTTCTGAGCCTTGAACATTCAAAATCACAGGAAGAATATCTTCATCCTTGATGCTACTGGGTGGTATTGGTATTGGTACAGATTCAGATGATTCCTCAACTTTCTTCTTGGGCTTTTTATTGTACTTCTTCCTCGCTTTCTTTTCTACAGGCTGTTTAGCTTTAGTTGGCTTCGGCTGATGAGTGCGCATGTGCTGTTTTAAGTTCTGCTCTTGGCGGAAACGTTTCCCACAAACTTCACAGCTATAGTTCTTCGTGCCTGAATGGATTTCTTCATGCTTTTTCAGTAAATGAGAGTAATTAAACATTTTGGGACAGATTTTACACTTAAATGGCTTATCTTCTTGATGCGTAACTAAATGGCGAGTTGCATTCTTCAAATACAATGATGATGCTGTTTATGGTAATTCAAGTGGCCTTTTGTTCCAAAGGATTTCCCACATTCACAAACAAAAGTTAGTTCGCGTTCATGAATTTTCCTGTGGCGTTGGAGAAGAAACTCGTTGGGTTTCATTATTCCACATTTATCACACTTAAGACCGCTAGACATATGATTATTTGAAACGTTGAGTTCTGAGGTCTAACGTGTTTGTAAATATTGTCTCGCAAACAACGCATATGAACGGGAGTTTAGCGTTTTGATGGAGCAACTCGTGGTTGTTAAGCTCTTCTTGATCGTTAAAATCCATCGAACAAAGTTCGCAAGAAAACTTTCCTACTCCAACGTGGCGGACAAAATAATGCTTTTTGAGTTCTCCTTTTGGTACTTTGGTCCCACAAATGTCACAGACTTCAGCATTTTTGGAGTCGAATTTGAGATGGGTGCGATTTCGATGTGCTTCTAAGCTTGATTCGGTTTTGAATTGCAATTTGCAGCCATCGTGTTGACAGGCAAGCTTCGTTACTGTAAAAAAAATATAAAATATTTTTAATTTCATATTCACTTCTCTCGTTTTCTATGTAAACATAAATCAAACGATAAACTAGAGTAACGGAAAATATTAAATCTTTACCTTTTCTGTGAGATGTTTTTATATGGATATTTAATTCCTTCTTCGAATCGCATACTTCATTGCAAACTGCTGGCTCTTCCTTACATTCGAATGAATCTTTGAGTTTCAATTTTAAAGGCACTTTGCTTAACTTTATGGATAAGGCTGTCTTCTTCCTACCACGCTTACTTTTAGTTTTATTGGAACCCCGTATTTTGTATTTCTTTTTTCCTTTTCTTTCATTTGCAATGCACCAGGTGCTGTCATTGGCATCGTCATAATAATCTTCCTGACAATGAGCAGGGCTACGATTTGGATACTCATCAAGAGAATCGAAATTGTCTTCATTAATTTCTACTGCAATATTGGGAGATTCTTCAGCGTGAATTGAAGTCAGTTCTTCATCTGGGAGATCTCCGGATATCAAAGATTGCGGTGGATTAATGATGGGATGATCAGTCTCCAGCAAATCCGTTTCATTCTTAACAACATTGATATCAGATCGTATCTTATGCTGTTCTACGGAATCCGAATTATTATCTGTTGGTGCGGGTTGAAGAATATTTGCAGAAACTGCATTTTTCTCTATCCGTTTCCATTTTGAAATATAGTTTGATGTCGGCCATTCCTCCTTCTTCTCTTTGAAAGCTGTCAAATAAAAATTATTTGATTTAAATTACTAGTTTGTAGTTTCTTACTTTAAGTTAAACAGGTTTAATCCCAATTTTCACTTTGATTAAAAAATATTCAAACTCACCCTCAAACAAAACTTTTACGATTTCGTCAAATGTCACCTTGTCAAAATTATCCAGGACATCGTTAGCCCGCAGTTGAGAAAAGAGAGTTGCAACAGGAATCAGATCATAATTCGACTTCAACCGTTGGTAGAGTACCTTCTGACACTTAATCAGCTTCCTTTCCAAATTATGGAGCTGCCAGAAGGTATAATGAGTATCGTAAACGTCCTGAGTGCATTGTCGACACAGTTTCGCTTCCCCTCCTACACAGTTTAGGAACATTCTTAAGAATGGATGTTCTTCTGGAGTACCAAATAGTGTAAATAATGATTCCAATGACAGAATCTTCAAACGCAAAGTTTCCACTTCATTGGGGCCGGTGACATTTATCTGGCTACATATTGGTCGACGGCACATAACACAGGTTGAAGAAAAAGTGGGATTCATACCCAACCTTTTCCTTTGTCGCACTTTTGCTACTTTCATTTTCATTGGACTCTTTAGTTTTTCTTTATTAGCCATTTTTACGAAATTAAGTAGTTATTAAGTTATTCAGTGAGTTGAGTTATCACTTTTTTTACCCATTTATGCTTGCAACTTTCATTTTTCATTATTTTAAAATAGGAAAGGAACAGAAACAGGTCGAACTGATGATGATGATGATAAAATTCTGGGTTTGCGTTTTGTTTCTTTTCCGGTAAATGCACTTTCAAGTTTCCTCAATCTTCAATTCAACCTTTTTTAGATCAAGCACTTGCTCCTGCTCGTTCTTCTCAATGTCAGCTGTTGAGCGGATTTTCACTTTCATCTTTCTTTGATGCACTCTCCTTTTGGCTTGTGTGCTGTGCTTTGCTTTTGCTCCGCTCTTCGCTCATATATGTAAGGATTTTTGTACAATCACAATCACAACAAAAACAACGAAACGTTTTGACGATGCATTTTATAAAATGGGAAACAAAGAATAGGCGTAGGCGATTGGTAATGCAACACTGCATCAATAAAGGCATTTATGATTGATTAAATTAAATGCATATTAAACATGATTTTGGCAATAACTTTTTCAATTTATTTGGCACCTTTAAAATAAAGATAAATATAAATATCTCATACAGAATTTAATACATATAAATTGACATAAAAAATTAACGGTTCATGATATTTCAAAGCTATAAATTTATACTCCAGCCGAAGTCGACGACTTTTTAAATGGAAGGACATCAACAGATTGCATAATAATGTATGTGTTTGTCGAATTTGAATCATTAAACTGGATAGGAATAATCTGATGTTCTGGTCCAGTTGGTTGGTACTGAATCAACGAAGTTTTAGTGCCAGTGCCGGTGGCAACTCCCGTTCCCACAACCTCGAGGACATTTAACGGTATTGCTTCCATTTTTATCTCTGTTGTTGGGACAGAAGTCGCAGAACTCGTGTTGACTGCTACTTTTGGAGAAATCGACTTATTTGCTGTTGTTTTCCTGGATTTTCGTTTTCCTTTGATAACTCCAACTTTCCCGCTTTCTGTAACGGCTTTGCCAGCTTTTCGTTTGAGAATTTTAGACTTGATTTTTTTGGCGTTTTTGCTGCACGTTTGTAGTCGTTCGTGCTTCCTAAAGTTTTCCTCAACCTTAAAGCCCATTCCACAAATATAGCAGCAATAATTACTTTCTTTGGAATGGGATTCTTCATGCCTTTTCAAATACGTCCGGTTACGGAATGTTTTAGAACAAATTGGACATGTAAATACTTCGTTCTTTACTTCAGTATCAGTATGGCTTTTCACATGCGCATTTAAATTCTTGAGATATTTATATCTAGCCCCGCAAAGGTCGCAAGTGTATAATTTTTCACTGGAGTGAGATATTTTATGGCTTTTGAGAGCACTTATTGAAGTGGCGTTGAATGAGCACTGATCACATCTAAACCCGGTGCCGGTGTGCGTCTTCAAATGAAGCTGCAGAGACCGCTCCTTTGCAAAAGATCTGTTACAAATCCTACAGGAAAAAAATAATACGTCGGAGGAATGAGCTTGCTTTGTGTGAGTTTTCAAAGCTTTGCTGTGAGTTAATATGCGGGGACAGAAGACGCATCCAAAAGGCGACTCTAACATAACGGTGTGCTGTTTCTCGTGCTTCCTTAATTCTTTTGGAGATTCGTACCGAGCGTCGCAGAATTTGCATGATATAAGTTGTGCACTCCTACCAGTTTCTTCATTATTGTGGTGACTACGAATATGTGATTGCAATCCTCGATGATCTTTGAAGTCTTTCCCGCAAAGCTCGCAAATAAAAGAGGCTGGAGGGTGAGCGGAAGAAACGTGAAGATGGACTCTCAAATGGTGATTTCTTAGCCTCTTTTCATCAATGAAGCATCTCTTGCATATATCACACTCATGGGGTTTTGAAATACCTGAAATAAAAAGACAAACGTTGAGGAAACATTTAGAAAAATGGAAGTTAATAGCAGTAACTATTCAATAACTTTCTCTCACTCCTTTTTTCGATTTACCTAAATGAAAACTTTTGACGTGTATTTCCAAGTTATACAGATCATAAAAGTACCGCTTGCAGTTTTCAGGATCATGACTGCAGTATATTTTCTGCGATTCTAGAAGATTTTCAGGGGTTTGTGTGAACGATAATGAGGCTAAGGCTAACCTATCCTTTACTGTCTGTTTTAGTTTTTCTCCAACAATCCCTCTTGTCGCCAAATCATCCACATCCTGCTTCAAGTTGCTATTAGAATAAGTTCGCTCCGTCAACGAACTTTTGCGTGGGCTCTTTGCAAGTGTAGAAGTGCTTTTGTCACAATACTCTTTCGAATCACCACCACCTGTAGTGCAGTGGGACTGGTTTGCACTCGTGAATTGCTCCCAGTTGCAGTTTTTACTATCGAGCTCTAAACAAAAAGAAATCAGTGATGCATTTCATTAGGCAATCACTCTTGTTTTAATGAATAAAATGGTAATTGGTAAGTAAATGAAAAATGATTAAAGTCGGATGATATGATAGTGACAATCTTTAAAAAAAATAGCTTACTTTCATAAATCATTTTCACATGGTGGTCATATGTGAAGCTTCGTGCTTTTACTCCATCGAGATCGACACCTTTGTCAAGCTCGACATTGGAAACCGATAGAGAGTTGAGATCATTAATTCGAAAGTAGTTATCTCCAATTTTGCTATATATCGTGTGTTGGAATCTAATTAAGTTCTGTCTCAAAATTTCCAACTCGCCAAGCAAGACATCAGCTTTCCGAATTTCTTTGAAGCACTGTTTGCAGTAAAACGAGCTTTCATATATTTTTCTAAATGGATGATCATCTTTAAACCCGAAAATTGAGCAAAGTGACACAGCGCAACTTGGCGAAATCACCACTTTCTCGGTATTGCCTTCGTCATCATTGAGTGTAGACGGGTGCCCCTGTAACAACACATTTTCACCCTTCTGGCCACAAAACAAACATTTCATTTCTCCTGAATAATTGATGTCTTCCATTGTCTTCCATTCCTTACGTTTGAATTTAGTTTTTTCTCCTGTTTTCTCATCTATATGTCAAAGATTTTGACACATGCCAGCCACACACCTCGTTTTGTTTGGTTGAACTTATATTTTGACTTTATGACTAATATCAGCTGCTTACTCTGAGGTGAAGTTGATTATTGTCAATTGTGTCATTATGTAGTTGTTGATACAGAACAGAGATAATTAATTCGGAGATAAAAAAAGCAACCGTACATAGGTAACTTCTTTTGCTCCTTGTTTCGACAATTCAACATTCAACCACAAAAAAAACAAAACGTGTTTTTACGAAACTCTTATGTAATGTTGTAATGTATTGTATGTTGCTTTGTGCTTTCTTTCTATCATTCATTCATCTATCCTTCTTGTACACTTCTACAACGTATTAGAGAGATGTTTTGGTTCATGATGTTGACTTGACATGCGCGCA
>JAHZNJ010001780.1:0-18470 GCA_027744475.1 Lepidocyrtus cf. sotoi NNG-2020 | reverse complement strand
GAGAAAAAAACTCTTTTTCTAGACCGAAAAGTACCATCGTATCGTACCCGCATTTTAGAAAAAAATTAATGAATGTTATTACCTATGATTTGACTTTCCTCACTACATTTATTGGGACTGGAACTACTACTTAATTTTACGCAGAGATTTTATTTAGCCACTGGTGCTACTATGATAAGTAATTTATTTATCTCAATCAGAAAAGTTGAAAATGTCTAATTAGGTCCAGTAAAATTTGAGTGTATTATTGGGATTGATTGATCTATTATTAAAGTAAATACCGATTATTCTGCAGTAAGACTAAAGGAACTAAGCATGATACCGTTGTAAAAAACTTTTGCTTAAAAGTATATTTGCTTTGTCGTGAAAAACTACTGGATTGTTTGTTACTACATATTACAGTCATCAATATGGAGATAACGGGCTTTCAGTGTTCCAATCATCTACCCCGCTCAAGATCTACATTTAAGTGGAGGACATTTATATTGTTGGGTTACGTAACTTTGTGGTCACTAGTTATTATTCCTCAGACAGTTGGAGGCAGCTTTAACTTGTACATGGATCGACACGAAGTTCAACGGCTCCTGGGTAAGACTTTTTATTTCTACTTCTAATATATAGTTTGCTTTTATTGTTTCTTGAAATACTNATTGTTGGGTTACGTAACTTTGTGGTCACTAGTTATTATTCCTCAGACAGTTGGAGGCAGCTTTAACTTGTACATGGATCGACACGAAGTTCAACGGCTCCTGGGTAAGACTTTTTATTTCTACTTCTAATATATAGTTTGCTTTTATTGTTTCTTAAAATACTCAAAAATATTTCACTTCAATTTTTTCTGTAAAAGTAAAAAACACGTTTTTTTGCGGAAAAATACGTAAATAACAAAGTAATTCTCAAATCAAACATGAACTTTATACATGTTTCTTCACAAGCAAAAATTGTAGCATGAATTTTTTGGGGAAAGTGGTCAATTGTTTGCTACAGCGTTCCACGAAAACATGGTAAAAATTTAAGTACTAAAGTATAAACATGCAACGCTCTGGTACGTAGTAGCAAATTATTTTTGGTGGGTTAAAGAATAAGTTATTATTAAATCAGGAAAACTTTTTGTCCGTGTTCTGTTCCGTACACACTGTTTTAGATTTCACAGTAGTTGGGGCAAGATGAAAGGTTAATGTAATTGGAGCAGCACAAGTACTATACTTGGCTATGTCTGTTTACAGTTACTATTCTTATAAACGATTATCCGCATATTGTAAAATGTTTGCTTTAAGTACACGGCAGTAGTGTGTAAACTTAAGCTTCCTATGACCATTATATGCATAGCAGATATAGCAATTTAAAATGACGAAGCGGACTTAATGGGCCGTTCATACGATAATTTCAAAGCTACTGAAGCTATTCTTTAAATAGCGTAAACCTACTAAAGAAGAAAACTTTTGGCAGCTACCACTAAAGGTTAAATCCTGTACTAATTAGGCTCAACCCGTCTCTAAAATAATTTTATTAATTTGTTTAATGTCTCGTCCTTTGTCTTTTGCTTCCCCTCTGCAAATTTTCTTTCATTTTAAAGGATGGATGAGTGACGGCCACAAAACCGTGTAAGACCTTTTTGTCTTGTCGGCAACAGAGTCTTGAGTTTTTCGTACTTTCAAGTTAAGTGAATAGAAAAAGGTGACGCATATAATGTCTGAATGAAGCTATTTCCTATTCCAAAAGTTTATTTACTTGATACTGAATATAAGTCTCGTAATGTGACTATGGACTATAAGTTCTGCTGTGTTATAATTCTATTGGAAGTGAAAGCAAAGTGTGAGTAAATATTTTTAATAATGGTTGAAGAAAACAGAGAATATTACTCACAGGCTATGACTCTCATAAATAAGTGAAAAACGCCAAGGATCATTAAGTAAGAAAGAAAGAAAAATATGCAATGTACTATGAAACAATAATTTTATTTTGCAACACATAAATGATTGATTGCTCATTAATTCTAATTAAATTTTTAATTGCACAAACGGCAAATGTTAGATCTTATAAATAAGAAAACAAGTAGAGCCCTTATAACTTTTTAACCCCGCCATTGCAGTATTTGACACAAGGAATCTTTTATTATCAAAATTACCTTAAAGAAATTTAATTTCCAAATTTAAAATTACTTTTTAGCTTTTCCAAACTGAAGATTCGCAAAGAAGTGTCTTACAAAGAGCCAAAAACAAAAGTGTTAAGATCGTCACTTCACATTTTCCCACTTGTTTGCAAAACAGGTTTTTTTACAATTCTCCAAGCAATACATTTTTATTATATTTACTTCCCTTGGGACAACCCTTCTCATTCTGACGACGACGACTGATGCTTTCTTTCGTTTCTTTTTAGTGGATTTTGTTTTCGCTAACACACAAGGGTTTAATGTATAAGTGACATCTCAGTGACAGGCAGCGATGAAGACAAAAATGATGATGATGCAAGAGCTTATTTCTTCAGTTCCTTCTTTCCAATGCTTTTATTACACAGTATCATTATTATTATCATCATGATATCCGTGTACATCATCGGAACCATCACCATCCAATTTCTCCCTTTCAAGCTTTCTTTCAAAATCTTGTCTTTCTTATGCTATATAATATGCTACTCTATTCTATGTTCTATTTATGTATGCTTAGAACACTTGCTTGTGACGCGACGTGCCCTGTGCATTATTGAAAATGGCTCATTAAACATTGCTAACGTAAGTGTTCATCAAAACTTAAGCTACCAAGCAAACAAGCAGACAGTGTCTTTTCTCTCTAGACTCACATTTTGTGAAAAGAAAGTTGAATAATATGAGAAAAGGGAATGATCTTTTCTTAACAAAGAATGTGTAATAATAATGACAATAATAACGAGTGGAAAAGTGAGATATCCCAAGTGTATGCTTGCTCATCTATATGTTGTAAAGGGCTTACGCAATTTCTGAAAGGATTTTTTTCTCAAGTCAATTTATTTCATTACTTTCATTAGCTTTTCATAACTTTTCACATCTACAACTACTGCTGAGGAATCCATAAAAATCTCTACTTACTTCTAGATAAAATACAATATACCGTCTGCTTTCGCTTTCACAAGAAAACATTACATTGTATTGTGTCACGGCTCACAAAGGAAAGATTGTAGGAAAGCATAAGCTATTTTAAGAAAGAAATTAGATAGATAGATGATATTTGTATTGTAAGTGGATGATGTAACGTTACTGAGCTTTTCTCTAAAAGCGTGTGCTTTGTCTGTTTGAAAGGGTGGAAAAGAATGGAAGGAGGGATAAGGACAAGGAAAAGAGTAAGTCCCTTTCCCTTTATTGAAGCAGCCGATATTACAGTTCACAATGACTTTTATCATCTTTCTTATTCCTGTAATAAAACTAATGGAACAGTCATTATTTTTGTAATAGTCATTAGTAAGTATTTCTCATCAAAAGGAAAAGATATTTTAGCTAAAGAAAATTTGTTGAAGAAAGCAAACACATTTTTGTACAATTAGGTAACATACCATTATTACAATTACAATTTAAAACACACTGAGCTTGCTAGAATTGTATTTCAGTTAACTATTGATTTGCAAAATGCTAACGATTGTTACGAGAAGTGTGCGTAGCTTACAATGTAAACACGATTCCCCTTAAATTATATTAAAAACTAATATTACTATTTTAAGCTAATCAATATTTTGTAATTTACATACGCTAAATCTATATTGATATCTGAACTATAAATTTAGCAGAATAAATAATCAATTTTCAGCATTTGCTAAAAACTCTTTATATACCTAATATAATTAATTTTAAGTGTACACAATGTTTGGCGTGAATGATGGAATCATCACATTTAAAACGGTAATGAAAAATATCATGATTGTTGAAATGTTGTTTAGGCGTCTCATGGAAGCTTTTCTTACTGGATCTGAAGGTCTTGTCATTACTGTGATGATTATCAAACATCCTCCAACGATAACCTAAAACATTTAAAAACTGTTGTAAAAGTTATCATACATTTAAGCAGCTTCATCACTACAGTTGTATTTACCTGAAAAATTATGGATATGATAAGGAGGGTAATTGCAGTGGTATGTAATCCTGACGACCCTGTGCCCTTACTATCATGTCGGCTGTTTATGAGATGGACAAGCTGGTTAGTATTGGATGATAGAAGTGCAACATCGAACATTCCTGTATCAAATATTTTACAGAATAATTTTTTTTCAAACTGTACAATGTGTACTATGAAGTTTGGTGCAATTATGTACTGAAAGTTAAAATTACCTTGAGCAACAGTTTTCTTGGACACATATATACTACGATTGGCTCTTCCGCCATCAACAGCATTGGCATCGGATTCATCTCCGAACTCGTAATTTGTCGAATTGGTCATGATTATTGGTCAAACTTCTTTATTTAATTGACCTAAACCAACCTGCCTTGAAGACAAAATATTTTGAGAAAAAATAGAAAATCCAAAAACAGCTCTGATCAACCACTAAAATTTAGTTTCTCGCTTTACAAATACCTATATAATAAATTACTCGTGCCTACTTCCTTTTCACTCGTGTTAATTATTACTAAATTATTATAATAACGATTAATAAATATAGTTTGAACTTACACACTGTTATTGCTTAGCCTCAGTTTGTCGACTAAATAAATAAACACTCACAATTGGCAATGGCAATAGTTGAAAAAAGTATGCATTGCATACAACAAACGAATGTTAAACATCTGTGAGTCATCCGCCTTTTTCAATATCAAGGAGACGGGCACCTTTAAACCAGAAAAATCTCGTTCCTTCCTCTCTTATCTAAAGGGTTAAATGCATCAGCTTCTTCCCCATGTACCCTTAAAGTCATACAAATTTTACGTACATCATACCAAACTTAGCAGGCAACTTAAAGGTTTATGTATAATATATGCACAAAGTATTCTTGTAAAAATCTAGAAGCTTTATAACATTCATTGTCATTTTTGGGTTGCACAAATGACACTTGTAAGGAAACGAACCAATTCCTCTGAAATATTTCATCGCTTTTTATAATGCCATCGCCATCACCATGAAATTGGCAGTATTTACTCACCAAAACCACCTCTTAAGAAGAACATAGCAAAATATTTATTAACGAAAGTGTAGTGTAACTGAACCCAAATCAAAGCGCTTAGTGCCATATTATTTTACACGTTTTCATTTTCCATTCCAAAGTCTGACAAGCAACGCCTGAAACTCAACCAACCTGTCCTGACTTTGTTCTCCTTCCGTTGACATTTTCAGTGATAAATGTCGCACCGGCACATTTTTCTTCTGATTCGCTTTCAGCAATTTTCCTGCTTCCTTACATTTCCCCCTTTTCTATCACATATTTAATAGTGAAGAGAAAAGAGCATAATGTAATTGTTATTATATTCTTAAGCAAGTAACGCGACTTCTATGCCATACAGTTTCTTGCTCCGCTCAACAACGCGTCGTATCGCGTCGCGTGGCATGGGTGGGAGGAAAGTATGAAAGTGAAAAGGGAGGTTTTTTATTGCTAGCATCCTAATGACAAAAATCTACTCGCGCTTTGTTAACGTCTCATTTTTCTAGAGGGAAGAATACTTACGAAAAAAATTATGGATGGATACATAAAATATATTCTATTTTTTTCTAATACCATGTCGTAGTTGCAGTAAGCCTGTGACTGCTTGTGAGGTGCACGGGAAAAGGAAAAGCTCGGTAGGAGTCCGGTTTTTGTTCTGAAAGTTTTATAACTCGAGGTTACTCTTTCAGTTCTTTTCGACTCTAAATTTAATGGAGAAAAAGAGACAATGTTTTTCTAAAGTGAAAGGCTTGTTTCAGGAAGGAAGGGAGTGCTTTTTTGTGAGTGAAACATAATACAAATTGATGGTCGTTGTGTTAGAAGAAAAAAGGATTGTTATGCTCTTATACTAATGTCAACCTGGTAAATTCGGAAAACTTTATAAGGTACATGGAGGAACGGAACAGACCTAAAATATATATCATATTGCACTCAAGAAAAATGAATTGGATTATAGTGTAAACTTGCATAATAAATATCTGTTATTTATAAAGTTTAACAAAACGTTTCTGTAGAACATTTATTACAGACCATAAAAAGTTTCATTTGTAGTCAGTAAAATATGCCGATTTAAAAACTGCTTTTTCTGTTTGCTGACAGTCTCTCTTTAAACGTTTTTGCCAGCATTCTGATAAAATAATAACATTCACGTTTACTTTTGGTTTTGACATCCAATCTTCAGCTTGATTTTTCTTAATGAAAGTTATCCAACTAAAAACCAGCAGAAAAATTCTATTTTTCAGCAAATCTCCTGGAGATATTTTGATGATTAAACAGTAAATCTATGCACTGTGTACACAGATTACCAGCATTTTGTCTCTATTTTGTATAAAAAACTTTCTCTTTGCGTTTCTCCATTTTCGAAGAAAACACGGTGGGGCATCCACGGTAATAAGGTTGTCTGTTGTTGTTACCTCCTTTCAAATATATTATGTTTTAAGGATTTTTTAGTCAATAGCACTTAGGGTAACTGGGTAAACTTAGATTCACTATGTGAATAATTTCTCAGAATAGAGAAGTAATGCTGAACGTTACCTGTCATTGTTGTCAAAATACTGAATCTCTTTGCAAACGACACGTTTTATTATTATTCACCTTTTTAGGAGAAAATTGTTCGGTATTTTGTGTTAGTGAGTTATAGGCCTACAAATAAAAAAGGAAAGAAACTAGAAACGAGCATGCCTACAAATGCTTTCTAGACGGATATATATTATGAGCTCACATTATTCTGTTTGCAAGTGACAGTTTGTTTGTATTTCCCAGGAAAACATAACAAAAAATTGTCAACTCCAGAAAAAGACATTTTTACTGTGGTAATAAGTTAGCAAGTTTCCATCTGAGTGAGAGAGTCACCAGCAAACCTTCTGAAATTGAATGATTGAGATTTATGATGAAACGACTATATAGAAATAAATATGAGCTATAGCACTAAAAATGTATACTGAAAAAATAATGTCTGAAAATATCAACTTTCATTAAAAATTTCATAGAAGATTGAATATGTTCCGCTGGATACTTGCTATGAAATATTGTTAAGTATTGAAAGCAGACTACCTAATAAAAGTTTCTAATTGGTCATTTTTATATCTTTTTACGTACTCATACTTAACTTTAACGAAATATAAAATTTAAGATATCAGTATAAAATTACCCACCTTCAAAAAAGTAAATACAATAAATACAAAGTTGGTTTTATGTTCCAGAAAATATAACAAAGTTTTTATTCTCTCACACTCTATCAAAGTGTGTGTATTGCTAGATTGGAAAACATTTTTATACATAGATATGTTCAAAAGAGGCTTTAAATGACCCTTTTCTGAAAAATACATAGCAAAAACATTTTTTTCCTTCTTTGTCGTATGTAATTGTGAAGCCTTGGAACATTCTCTCGAAAAAATTTATTATAGCGTATATTTTTTTGACAGGAAGGTGACAAATCATGCTAGATTGTGGTGACTGCTGTGAAACAGACGGCACTTGTTCCATTGCAATCAAAGCTCTTAATAACGCTCACTTTAACACATGGAAGGTCGAACTTTCTCCAACTTTTATTTGCCAAGACACTGTCTCACGCATTCATACAAAACTGGCACGGAAAAAGTATTACACATAAAATAAATAGCAGCATAATACCGAAACTCTAAGAAACAGATTGAGATTACAATTGTAATCCAACTAATAGAACGGCCCCCTGCTATTTCTACAAACAAACGAAACAAGTAGGTAAGCAATCATAATCATCAAAAAATTTAGAAAGCAATGCCATGTAAAACTTTTTCTTAGATTTTTTAAACTGCAGAAAGAAATTGGTCTTTAATATGCTTAAATATAAAAAGGACTTTGTTTAATAATGGTTGTATAGAATATTGCGACATTCTTTGCGCTACTCCAAATAGGCATTTAACGTTCCTTACCTTTCTGACCGAAGAAGACGAACGTAAGTATTTGCAGGATTACATTTTGACTTTAAACGAAAAAATTGCAAAAATGTTCATTTGGTATAAATGTTACGCTCATACTCAATTCATGCAATAAGGTACATACCTACCTTACTTCTTATATACTTTTTTTTCTGACGAAAATTCAGCCTTAAAACCTTTTTGTCTAACAGCTTTGAATTACATTTTGCGTTTCTATCTTACAATATTTTTACATTTCAAATTTCATAGTAGAGTATTGCAAGTAGATAATCTTACATTTTCTTGGAAAAGTCTTATTCTTGGATTCGCATACTGTATTGCTGTTTCAAATACTTTTCCATTCGTGGATTCACCTTTCACTCTTTTTCATTTAATGCTGGTTTTTATATAATTTTGGATTCTGAACTAAAAATATTCTTTTAGTACTCTTCCTGGCATTTCCATTTGCAGAAATATTATGACCAGACCAGAACCCCAAGTACCTTGCAATAAATTATTGGTTACCTCTTCAGCAATAAACTTTTATAGTGAAAAACGTACAGAAGGAGGTGCACTTTTCCTTGCAATATTAAACCTCTCGGCTACTGAGCTGAATCGAATCGGCTGTAGAGCTAACCACCACCATTTGCTTTGTCTGAACTGAACTACTACTATATTCTTGTTATTCGAGAGAAAGTATCATTAAAATAAGTAAAAAAGGATTAAAGTGCACTTTTCTATTCGGATTTCAATCTTCAAACCCATCTTTATGTTCTTCTTTATAACATACGTTTCTCGAATCTAAAAAATGAGTCTTCCTTTCCTTCATTCTCTATCTTTTTTAAACCTTTAGTCTAATAATACTATAATGCTGTCCCCATTTTTTCCATAAGTAGCTTTTCTGAAAGGTATTATTATCAATGGAATATTGAAAGGATGATATTAATAACAGTTCTTTAAGTAACGGCAGTAGTAAGTACCATGTAACTGAAAAGGTAACAAACGGAGCAAGAAGGGAACTAATGGAAAAGATCTCGTTTTATAGACGTCATGTTATCATAATGTGATATTATACGTGTGCTACTGCTAGACTGCTAAACTGCATATTTTCTCTTTTTAGGCTGCTAAAATTGTGGGAAAGAAAAAAACGATGATGCAGAGTAATCTGATTAAATGATGGTATGCTTGTGGAGTTATTGGGGTCCATTACGATGAATGTGAGTATTATCAGTGAATTACCAGGATATGGTGAGTTATTAGTGTGGCTGAAGGGCTGAAAACTGCAATAACAAGACTCACGTCGTCCTTATCAAAATCTGTCCTTGCTTACAAGTCGATTAGAACAAGTACATAGTTTACTACCTCTACGTGATATTGCAAGATAAAAAAGAAATCATTTATAATGACTACGACTACTCATATTACATAACTACTAGAGCATACTACTGTGGTTAACCACGCAAACAATAAATGTTAAACTTAAAGATTACTTCTACTACTACTACTACATTACATTTTGTGATAGTGATAAGGTTTTACTGATTGAGAAGGTTTGGCCAAAAATTTAATCCTGGAGTACTTTTGAGGCTCTTTTTTAAAGCTTCCATCCCAATAATATTTGATGGTATTAAGTGGCTAATCGTAAGCAATTATTCAACAAACTTTGGCAGGTTCTGTTCTGTCTAAAGTAAAAAAATCCCTCCCATGCTACAACGACCGACCTTGCTTAATTGACTCGTCAGGATAGACCAACGGTGATTTGTACAATGCTTGTGCATGCCACGGAACAACGATACCTGAAAAATTCATTGGGAAAAGTTTTCCTCCCTACCGGGTTAATATAGCAGTTCTTTCCCTTAGTTTTTTGACCAATTCTCAATGGTGCTCATGTTTCTTCTATTCTACGGATAAAACTATGTATGCAAATTTTTTGCTGAAATACTAATCCCTTTTACTTTACAAAAAGAGGATCTAATATTTCTCCCGCAGCTTTCTTTTTCTACTCAAATTGTACAAAGAAATGACTAAGAAAGTACGCTCGCATAAAACTAAAAATGTCCAACTTCATTTAAGGTTGAAATAGGCAATATTTACAAAGATAGGATAAAAAACTGCGGTCTTTCTTTAACTTTATTTCAAGGTAATAATTCTTTTTTTAAGGCAGGTATTATAGTTGTAATAATAATAATAATATTTCCATTTTTGTTGAATATTACTTTTTCTTTTTTCGTACCATTATAACAAAAAGTTTGGAACTGAGAACGAGCATAGACCATTCTACAGAACAGCAGAGCAGACACAAGCAAAGAGAAGATGAAAGTGAATTCGTTTAAGCGGAATCCACCCGGAAAACTTCTTTGCCTGTCTATACGCATGCAGGTAGCAAACCATGAGCTAACCTTGAGCGCTCCACTCAAAATGCTTTCTTTTCTGCACTCTAATTTCCCGTTTCTTTTTATCCTTCCAATTTTTATGCATGGATTAGTAAGAATTATCTTGCAATTAGATTCACAGAAATACCGTGTGCGTAGAAAGAAGAAAGCTAGGCTCGTGTAGTGGAAGAGCTGGAAAACTAAAACTCATCAGTTTCTTTCCAACTCTTTTTTACTCTCAACTTTCTCCTTCATCAAGTAGCAGTGAAGAATGAAGGGGCTAGTTCATGTGAATAAAATAAGAAACGAAATTTTAAGAAAACCCTCGTTTAAACTGACAAACTTTTTTTCAGAAACTCATTCTTCTATTCTCTGCCTTTTTCATTCTGCTACTGGGCACGTGTGTACACGAATAGACATTTCATCTCGTCTAATCTCCTACCTCTTTCTGTCAATTTATCCTACTTTTAACAATATAGTAGAATCCTGCTCGAGTTTCTTAACTTATAATACATACTTTGCTTGCTTATCTGAATTTGAAATAATACACACCAGCATGTAAAATTGTTTACTTCCCTTACCGTAGGAAATCGCTAAGCACAGTAAAAATATATGGCCCGAGTGTTGTTTCCTCTTGCATTTCATTACATAATATTTCTTTCCTTTACGTATATAATATTCGAGGCGAATCATTTAGCAAAGCTAATAATTAGAAATATAATTAGATCCGATAATGTGAAAACATAATATTGTAAGGCACCAGTCCGTATTGAATTAAATTATTCATAGGAATAATGACTATCTTTATTTATTGCATATAGTAGCTTTAATTGGAAACTTTACTCACTGTCAGTATAGGTAGGTAGACAGATTAAAACAGTAGGAATTATTTCTCCCAAAATTGAGCGCTTGCATTATTAAGTTTACTCTATTACAACAATGTTAGAGCACGAAAAAACCGCTTGAATTATTACGGGAGCCAAGCAGGCGTGTTTGTTACTCGGTTTTTTCTAATCTTCCGTAAAACATAATCGATCAATTTTTATCTATCAATAAAGCCCTTTAGTTATCGCTCACTAAAACTAAAATCCATAAGATACTTATATGTACGACGGATACTAGAATTTTACCTTTCTGCAATTTTGGTACTAGGTGGAGTCATTTTTATGTGATGTGAGGCGCACGGTAATCAAACAGAAAAATAAAAATGTTTAGGTCTTCTCTCCCCAGCTTGAGGTATATTATTAGGCATATGCATTCATAGTTCATATCTGGAGTTCATGGCGGAGCGTTGAGCCAATTTATCTTTCAATACTTGATATTTACCTGCGCACTCTTTATGATCCACTGAAGATTGGTGTGTGCACTTTGTCAAAGTAGATTTGTCAATGAATATTAAATGAGAAGCAAGAGGCAATTTTCTGTAAAGTTTTCGACTAAAAGGTTGTTTAATCAAAAATGTTTAGTTTATCATCATAATGTCATAATGTATGTAGTGAAAGTAGAGATAGAATTATTTTGAAGCCTTTCTAACGATTAGTTTTCTAGTCGCCATTGAAAAAATGTTTTGCATAATATAATGTTTGTTTTTAAATTATTACGCATACATTATTTAGCTGCATGGATAATCAAACCCAACTCCAATTCCATAATCGGTTTTATTTTGATATAAGAGTATCTCCAATGAATTAGTGGCTGCTTAACAGTTAGATGTGTGTACTGAAGCTTTTTTTTTTAAAAACTTTAAATGGAAAGGAGGTTACATAATTGTACTTTATTTGAACAGCAACAAATTTTTCAACAAATGTATTGCTTATTGGAACCTTAAACTTAACCACGTTTTACAAATATCTTATCGTCATATGTGACCAGAAACAATATTGCATTTCGAAGCATTTACTGCCATTTTTTTAGCAAAAGACGAAACTAATAAAATAAAAATGTCTAACCACTACTGCTGACTGTTTTTGCATGACCATCTTGAACATGATCTTTCGCTTTCAGCTATTTTATTTTCTCTGTCGTTCAGTAAAAGATTAACAACAAAGCACATAACAAAATAACAATATTCTGCTTTCTTTTTGCTTTTTTTGTTTTCCCCTATTTTCTTTGAAATCCAACGCAGTGTGCAAGTTCAAAATCAAAATGTAAATCGAGTTGTAAAAAAGATTTCACAATAAAGGCAAGTGAAAGCATAAAAGACATTTTTATAGGTCAATACTTTCACAAAATAGCAGACTTTTAGTCTATCCCAGTTTTCTATCTTCCTCCAGCTTTATTTTATATGTCCACAAAGATCGCAGTATGTTCTTTCATAACCAACACAAAAGATTAGTGGATCTCCCCAACCGTTATTGCTGGCATAAGTCACGATATAAAAAATAGGTATCTCCAGAGCTTGTCACTTTAAATTCCAGCCACGTTATCACTCCCTCTACTTCAATTGTTCTGCTGTTTAGACTTTAGACGCCGAAGAAGAAGTCATGCTCATAATGATATACTTCTAACCTTGTCCCGAGCTGACAAAAACGCAACAACGAAACGAAAGAAAGAGTGTTAGGTGGTAAGTAACTGTATAAATACAGATCATCCAATAAAGGACGGACGTACTTTGTCCTAAAACATTTTCCAAAGCAAGAAGCGTGTATACAAATTTAAGACATCATTGGAAAGCAATTACATGGCAGCCAGGCTTATTTTTTATCGTGTTATTCCTTTATTGGAATCCAGAGCATTGCCAGCAGCAGACGAAGAGACGTACCACTCACTGAGTTTGTAATCTTTTTCACTTTCTCTTTAAACAGAACATTTTATAAGTAAACTGTTCATAGTATAGTATAGTGTACATCCACATGTTTACTTGACATTCTTGAAGCTCTTCACACGGAAGGTTGAGTAATAGGCGAAAACCGTTGTACTACTGTAGTTCGTTCTTTCATTTCTGCCAATTGATATTAGACTATATATGCCTGGATCTCTTCGAAAATGAAGGAACGTGTTTGCAATGTTCTTTAAATGTAAATACTATTTCGTCCAGACGTTGCGTTAGCAGAACCTGAACATATATCTTCCAACTGGGTATGTACATTGCAATTCAAAAAGGTTCCTAAACGGGATCGCTGGGGACCTGGGCTGCCAAGAGAATATTTTACTTAAGTCGAGCTTATGTTAGTACTACTACTGTTGCACAATATTGCACGCTTCTGCATGATGTGATACATTAGTCTCGGGTGTGCGGTTATAGACTAACGGTTTAATTCTAACTGGATATATTTGCTTGTACGCCTTTTACTCTACAGAGAATTTTACGGAAACTTCACTTGAATCTAATGGAAAGGAATTGAATTGCTGCTGGATGTCCTGCACAAAGAACAGGAAGGGCCGTTTCACGTTTGAATAAAAAGAAAAATCGGTTTGTTGGGCTTCTTTGTTATACTTCAGGCAAGGCAGCTTTGAAACATCAAATCAATATACCAACAATTACAAATTACAAATCGACTATTCGTGCTGGAAATACCTTAAAAATATTTATTTATTGATGCAAACAAAAAACAATATGTCCAGAAAAGGGAAACAGGAACTAATTCATTTCATATAAAATATTTTGTTTCCCCGAAATCTCAAAAGGTGTTACTGTAAAACTCCCAATGCATTGCGATTCCAAAATTATTATCAGAGAAATGAAGTTCTCTAAAAAGGAAAGGGAAAGGTGGGTATGGTTTAATCAAGAAACAAGTATGGCGTCATTCATCTTGAAATTTTCTGCTAGGTCGGTTGATAGCTCCTTCTTAATTCAGTATGATATTATGTTGTACGACACATGTGTAAATATTGGACCCTGACTTTCATTTGCTGTAGACAGGGATGTCAAAATCTTGTTCAAATTTTGTTCTGTCTCGATTCCTCAAACGTATACAATGTTGAACATATACGAAGAAATTCAATCATGGAGAACCCTCTCTACTAGAGGAAACATTTGTACTTCAACTAGTATTGTTTGTTTTGCTGATTGGTGGTGAAAGAGATAGTTTGCGAAACGAACCTTTAATTTTATTACACGTACTATTTCTTTATTTCCATCTTACCTGCGACGTCTCTGTTTTCCTAAAGAATGTGCACTACGCTTACGCAAGAAAAGTAAGTGAGTTGTTTCAGCAGGAAACTAGTTAAGAACAAGAACCAAAAAAATTATTTCACTTGAAAGAAAATCATGAGCATCAATGAAGAATCTCTATCTTGTTTTGCTTTTCGTTTAGTGTTGTAGAATGTAAACGTGGCGTATAGTAATCTAAAGCTTTAGATATTCATCATAGTCATTTCAGTTTTCTTCTGCACCTTTTCTAATTGAATTTGACTTTTATCAGTATTTTATACCTTACACGCGTTCTGCATCACGCCGTGTAAATTCAAAAACACAAGAAACGCAGGTATAATTTAAAAGATTTTATTTACGATTGCATTGCAACTCAAAGTAAGCAAAGCAGAGCCGAGCAGTATCTGTTTATTGCACACTACATTAGTCTCATAAATACACTATTACAAGAACTCATTACATTATTTTATATTTGGAGAAGGAGTAGTCAGAATAAGCTTTGAATTGGCCATATCTCCAAAGTCTAAAGCGAGAGTTGCTTTTGCTGCTGAATTTACTGCCTAGCTATTTCCTGCTTAGGTATATTCTTTACTCTTTATCTGCTCTGCTTTCGCTGAAGATAAATGCGTGAAATGCATTCTATAATCGCGTGATAACTTGCAGTTACATTACATTAGTTTTCTACTCCGCTTTTCATAAGAACCAACCTAAAAGAATGAACTTTATTTTCACTCTCACAACTCTTGACTAATATTACTCTTATTAGTAAATATTCCTCTCATTTTATAATGTTGAGGAGTCTTTGTTTTCCTTTTCCTATACTAGGTAAGGTATTCGTGTACCAGCAGGCTTGTAAGATATATTATCCTATCCAAGGGAAAGAAAAAAGGAGTAATACATCTTCTCAGGTTTATGCCATGCTCTTAGGTTGAGCAGCACACGAAATATTTTTACAGAATTTTTTCTACACCACCTCTACTTCCCTTCCACCCAGTCTATGGAAATGACTGAACACTAAAACACTACAAAAGAAACAAAAACAAATGCAGAATTTTGTTACAGCTAAACAATAAGGTATTAGTATAGCTACGTACAATCAACGTCATACAATAAAAACATCCCACCAGGGTTAAATTATAGTATTTTTTCTGAAAGGAGAAAGCAAGTTACATTTCGTAAAGCAAAGAAAGCATACCCTTAAGGCAACTGAAACATAACATTCTTTACTATGTATTTGCATACAAGGAATATAGTTTTATGCTTACAACATGCAATACCGCGCGTAGGCATTCACTGTAATTTTTATTGGAGTAGACAAAATCAAAACCAACGAAACGAAAAAAGCTCAATAGGTTTACAAAAGTTGTTTTCTAGAAAAAAAATCATTAGACTTCTTCTAGGATATTGGTAGTAAGTAATAAAAAATAAAAGACAAACCCATTCCATCTAAAAAAGGCTGAAAAAGGAAAAGACAAAAGGAAACCAGGTAAGGTAAGTAAGTAATGAAATACAACAATACCATTTTTAGATTTCATGCAAATGGACTGTGAGAAATCATTTGTTTTGTTCTAAATCACTTTCTCGTTCTGGAGGGGAAAGCTTATTTGCTTTTAGTTTAAGAAAAAAATTGAACGATACTCTCAAGTGTATTTGGTAGATTTGTTCTTATCCAAACAGTCCCTACACATTTGGCTAACGTGAAGAGACTGTACTACTATTGCAGTCCGTAGTCCGTAGTCGATTAGAATTGGAATCTTGATAAAAACTCGATGAAGTGAGTGATCTGATCACAAAGAGCAATAAAAGCCAAGTTGAAACTTTGAATCGCTTCGATTACTTACTTATATAAATACTTTCACTTTCCTTCCGTTTCTTCGTTGGTTTCTCTACGAAATTTTGAAAATTTATGAAACTAGTCGTGAATTATTGAATAGCTATTTGTAATGTCCGAGAAATACAAAATTGGAAACTTTGCTAAAATGCAAACAAAAATTAAATATGTTATATTCATTAATTCATTTACATTATTTTTTCCAAAATTAAAATTAACTTACGGTTCTAATATGCATTTTTTTAAGTCAATAACACGTGCGCACGATTACCAACAATTGTAGCTTTCCAATCTTTGTAGGGAAAATAATTTTACTGTTGTGTATAACGGGAGAAATTTGATAAATACTAGATCGAATTACACATTCCTTTTGATACTGCTGTGCTGCTTTTAATTCTGTTGCAGTAGTGCTAATGATACTCTCTCCCCCGCTATTGTTGTTAATACTATTATGATTTATCGTTAAGCTTGCTTTTATGATCCATGAAAGTGAAATGTGATAATAAAATTCAATGGAACAAGGGAGTGTAGGACGTTGCATTGTATTTTTTTCTTCTTATTATATTAGAAGAATAAAAAATGCTTTATTGTACTGCTTTTACATAGTTCACTGGTAAAAACATTATTATGCATCATTATTGCATTAGAAAAGACTTATAATTGGATACGTAAATATTAAAAAAACGAAATTAGTAAAGGAAAGTGGCAGAAATGAAACTTATTATTAAAGTTGTTCGAAATAACAAAAGTTTATTCACTTTAAAGGTAAAAAGTATGCAGGTGAAACTATACACGCCTCTTTTTACTTCCTGTTTTCTTTGTTACCTTCTATCTGGAATAATCGTAGTTTACAACATCACATTATACCTACATTCTAATGTTTCTCAAATAATGCTTTATAGTTTTCTTTTTATGCATCGTCATAACAAAAGTCGACATTTTTAAATTATGTAAATGTTCTCTAATTATTTCTAAATATAGCTTTTAAAAGCAGAAATATTCGCCGAATTAAATTTGGAGATTTAAAATAATCTTTCACATTTTACATTATTCGTTCACAAGTTTTTTTGTTTACATTTACTATAGGATTGCCCATATACCCTTTCTACACCTGCAGCGTTTCATTTCAAGATGATTCTAAACTAAAAATGGTTGCATGCAAAGCCACAATAACGGAAGATATCTACATGCCTATTATTACACTCTCTTACATGTTTTGAATAATGAAAAATCATATCTTTGTGTAGAAACGACTGAACTTACAATAAAAAACTGTTCTGTAGTCTGCTGGTTCTGGCTTGAAAGCACCATTCGCAGTCCCAGATGAAAGGTCGTTGTCAAACTTTCTGCCATATAATTTTTTGTATTTATGACCGTCTCAAATTATCTTGATACTGTATATTACTATGAGTGTGCGGAAACTGTATAGTTACTGAGAGATCCAAATTGTATTGTTGTTTGCTTCATATTATGTCATAAAGTTAAAACTCAGCAGATGATTACGATACTATACACGACGATAATGGTCATATGTTTCGAGACAATGTCATGTGTTCTTGCGGGAGTTGTATTCAGTTGGAGAAAGTAATTTTTACGTAGAGAGCCTCTTATGATTATTATACCCATCATAAATAGAGCGATTACATGTTCTTCCTGTCCTTCCACTACTACCACTCATCTACTTTGGTTGGTTTCCCATTACTTTTCTCATTTAAGCAAATTTCTTCAAAGTTAGACTTTTCTTTAACCGGCACCACCACTGCAACAAAGTTTATGAGCCAACTCTTGCTTTGTTGTTGCTAGAAGAATGTCTGCGTAAAAGCCATAAGCGTGCTGTATAATGGTCATTGTTCATAATAATAAGCCATGCATGTTAATGATCATCAATGAGTGCGGTTGTTGCTGTTCGCCTTCCCATTTCAACTTTTTTTGTAAATAGTAAATGCGCAAAGGGGAAGAAGCACTGCTGGAAATGGAGAAGAGGAAGACAAGCAAGCAAGAAACAAGTTGTTTCGAGCTCGTGTCGCAAAATACTAGTCATAGAGATTGCTATATGAGAATTTTGAAGTGTTTTGTATCATTATTGCTCTTATAAATTCGTGCTTGATACTGCTGCGACGCGACGGTTTGGTGGAACGTTTATTTTACAACTCTAACAATATTCTTTCTTTTTTTATCTT
>JAHZNJ010001779.1:0-10210 GCA_027744475.1 Lepidocyrtus cf. sotoi NNG-2020 | reverse complement strand
AGAGCACACTTAAAATATGTAACTCACTTCACATCACATCTTTTTAACTCAATTTTTTCGCGATAACAACGCTTCTTTGAAAGTTCTTTTCACACAAATCATCATGACAAGAGCTTCTCTACTCATTTTCACAGTGTGTCCTCTTGAGCGTTTTATCATTTTTGGCTAGAAAAAAATCTGTTTTGATGACTACTGGTTTTCAAACGTGGCTCTGTACTGCTTACTTACAGAAAGAGCGAGAGAGAGAGAGAGAGAATCCTTGTGAGGGGATAGCAAATAATGTATAATGATGTGTGATAAGTTTAAGTAGCTATGTAAATGAAGCTCAACGCTATTGTGACATTTTTTTCAATTAATGTTTCCCCTGAAAGTAAATGTGTGAAATCTCATAGGTACTACTAACTACTACCGAGGTGAGCACCAGAGACGTTGTCATTTTTGTCACCCTTCTTCTTTGCCTCTCATGTCTCAAACTCACTTTTACAACTGAATGTGAAATATTTGGCGATGATAAGCCACCTATTTATCATAAAGACGTTGTGTTGTTGTCTCTATACTCGAAGTGAACTTATCATGAATTAAAAGTTAGGAATGAAATTTAGAAAATTAAAAAATAATTGCTTTCTATTGAAATATTATCTTTATGAAAATTATATGGCACGAATTTGAGAATGAAAGAAGGAAGATTTTTTAAAGGATTGTTATCAATCATCAGATAAGGTTACGCAATTGTAATTCTGTTCATATAATCCAATAATTTTCACATTTGACAAGTTGTGACAGCATCGTTCTCTCAATGAATGAGCTTCCTATTTAAATATAAACGTTAAATTTTTTTAACATAAATAAATAAATGAATAACCGTGTCGTGCTAGTTTTTTACATCGCGCAAGGCATGCATGCATGCAAAGAGAGTAAGAGACTGAAAGAGAGAGAAAAGGTTTCATCAATTGAATGACAACAATGAAGAGAGTTACATATTTTAAGTGTGCTCTTGTTTCAGAAGATAAAAAAATTTTTTTTAAAAAAAGTCGACCCAACTCGTTAAGTTGCATATTTTCTGTGGCCGTTATTTGTTGCCTTGCGTTCTTGTAGCTGATTAAATTACAATAAATAAGAATTGTTTTTTTCTGATCACAATTATCGAATACGAACACAAAACCAAAAGGGAGAAAAGAAGAACGTGGCGTTAGCAGAGCAATAGCAAAAGGCAAAATGGTTTGGTTTGGCATTTGGCTTGTTTCAATTTCAATTCAACTCTCTCTCTCTCTTTCTCTAAAAAAATATTTTAGTTAGATTAGCGATTCAGCGATGCTGCTGCTTTTGCTTTTACAGTGCCCTTCTTTTCCCTTCGTTTTGCTATATTATTCCCATAAACAAATGAAGCAGGTGCTTACTTATGCCATACTTACTTATTCGATTAAGTTTTGCTTATCTTCTGCTGAGACCAAACAAGAATGAATACTTAGTTTCATGAAAGGATAAGAACAACGTTCGCCCAATAAATTTAAATTGTTTGATTACATTGCTGCAGCAGCAACAACAGCGGCAGCAATTGTAACGTTTTCAGTTTTTCGGCAAGCAAAGGGCAAAAAAGTTGCTGTTGATGATGTTGACGATGATGATGATATATAATTTGATATTGAATTTGTGCAGTAACAGCAGCAATAATACACTTTTCTGATTACTTTTTCTCGCTACGTCTTCTTCTGTAGAAACTTTTACACTTGAAAGCTTTTTCATTGCTTTTTTGTCATATCATTTTTATTGTCCTACAGTAAAGATTAGCCATTCAAGGAAAACATTTTTTTTTAGAAATTTACTTCTTCTAAAAAGTATTTTATTTTTTTTGTCTGTTGTTAAACAATTAGAAAATGGAAGCTCAATCAGGAAGAAAGTGTTAACCGCGAGAGCTCCATTACTAATGCAATACTATCAGAATCAAAAAGCTATTCTACTTTAAAATTCCAAATAAAAAATCGAGTATTTTAAAAGCCAATGTAAGTAAGTAACAATCCAAGTAAGTAGGAGTTTGCTCTTCCCGTTTGTTTCCATTTTGATTTAAAAAAAAACAGTTACTTTGCGTCATTTGTTGTTAAGAAATGTCATGCAGTGTTTGAAAAATATTGTGTTTTTTTTTTTCAAAAGAATAAAAATTGAAATTTATGCGTCTCGGTATTATTATTTTATAAAATAAGCAACGCAAGATACGAGTACGATACTCATCGCTTATCTTCCTCATTCAGCCATTTCATGGCTTGATTAACTTTGATTTGATTGGCAAATAGTTGCAATCAAAGAAGAAAAATTATATCGGAGGAGTAGAGTTGATAGGAGATCAATTACACGAAGAAATTCCATAAATGAAGAACGAATAGCGTTGTTGTTGCTCTTCTTCTTCTTGTTGATCTTGAATTTTGATCTTCATTCTTTATCTATCACCAACAATCTGCTCATATGTAATTTGGCAATATCAAACCAACCTTTAAAAGTTAAGGAGGATCTTTTTCTTCTTCTTCTTCTTGTGAAGTTTAACGAATATGTTTTAACGGAAGTTTACGATCAGCGGGAACAATTACTTCAATGCTATTGCAATACACACGCGCATTGTTGTTAGGATGATTTGAGGATGAATATTGAATGTGGGTGCTTTTTTATTATTCATTTTCATTCTTATCTTCTTCCTCTTCTACTTCTTCTTGTTCTTCATCTTCAGAGAATTTTTTTTGGTCATTGCCATTACCACAAATCATGTGAAATGCGAAAGCATCATAATATTATTCCTTCCAATTTACTTCAAAACCTTCAATAAATAATCGAAATAAAAGTCATTTTAAATAAATACAAGCACCTCTCATAAATTATTTTCTTTGCAGAAATTACAAACATGAGTGAAAAATTGAAAACGAAACAAAATAACAGAAAAAGAAAATGTTTTTCGAGTAGAAAACACCTTATACAGTTAGAAAATGGCATGTTCAACGACGAATTCAAAGTGTTAATAAACAATAATTTCACATAGCTCATAGCCTTTACGTAGTAGTACATAGTAAGAAATCCATGTAAGGAAGAAAAAAATGGTAAAATTATAATGTCTGGTGTTGTTGGATGGATGGATTGTTGTTTCAACTGTGGTGTTGGTGAAAAAACCGTGAAACAGGAGGCAAGGGAGAATAAGTTTTAAAAAGAGAAGTAAGCAAGTAAGTAAAAAAGCAAGAAGTATTCTCACTCACTCGCATTCACAGTTTTTTAATCATCTAGAAAGGAGGAACGAAGGAGCCACGTCTATTCCTCTTTTTCTTCTTCGTATAATATTGTATCTCGCTGGCTCATCATCAGTCAGACACGCACTCAGAGTCGAAGTCAGTTTAAAAGATTTTCAAAGTACTCATTAGATCCACTCCACCTGCTTTTCTTTGTCTCCACATGCTAATTTAGAGCTCCCTTCAATCTTCCATTAAACCACCACCATTACTATTCCCCTTGACCATTACATGCATTTCTCTCTCTCTCTCTCTTACTCGTAATACCTTATGTTTTAGAAGAAACCCTTCTTTACTCTCTCAGCCCAGCTCAACAATCATCACAGACCCTCTCTCTCTCTCTCTATCTCATTCTGGATAGTTTTGTATCGTTTTCTTCTTCTTCTTCTTCTTCTGTTTCTTCGATCGAGCATTTCATGCTAGTCAGTATAGGCATCATCATAATATGAGAAAGAGAGAAACTACCTTTTCCATTCTCTTAGAATTGGTTCATTTATTATCTCATTCCTCCACTTCTCCATTGTTATTACACCACCACCACGGAAAAACTACCCTTCTTGCTATACATTTTTACAATTTACATCCCCAACAATCCACATTACCTAAAACATGACAACAGACAAACAAAAGTTTCTCTACTATCTTCTACTCTTTCTCTACATTTTCCTTATTTTTTCCGTAGTTTCTCGACTCTTACTCAAGTCAGCAACAGAATGAATGCATCGTCGTGATACAATGATGATGGCGTTTGCATCTTTTTCTTTTCTTACTTACGAGATTAGCTATTGCATAACTAAAGTGGAGAAGATGTTTTAGAACTTGGATTGTCTTTTTTTCTTTTCTACTTCATCATGATCATCATCGTTTTCATCTCCACTTTTTACTTCCCAAAAATGCTGTTATCGTTTAAAAAAAAGGTTTTGTAATACATCTGGTGTTACCTATGTAATGTTATTATATAATATCATCTTATTTATTTATTCTTCGCTTTATTTATTATCTTAAAGTTTGCTATTATTCAGTGTACATAAAGTAGAGGGTGAGAATATTCAAAACTGTTTTGACGAAAAAAAAATAAAAAAAAACCTAATGCAAATATTCAGCTACATAATATTATTATGTAATTACTAATTTGATGGCAATTGGGCTGACAGAATAAAGAGAAAAATATTATGCGACTCGGTATCATTTGATGATACAATTTAAAGAACGCAACTTATAGTATGAAACGTCACACATATTATAATGATTGCTTCTTACCTTAGCATTGTTTTAGATTTTTGCGGTTTAAGGAAAAACAGATCTCATATTCGTTATCACAATTAAAGTTGAACTGCATTTTTTTATCCAAAATTACGATTTTTTCGTGCGTGAAGGTTTTTGTCAGTGTCTAAGAAAGGCTGAAGTTTATTTTGTTAAAGGTTGGTAAAACACATTTAGATATATAATGATTGATTAAGCCTATTTTTTTTAAACAAAAGTAAATATTTAAATAAAAAATCTCTTTCCCCATTCGCTCTTCTCTTTAAAACGTTTTTGGTTGGCGAGGGTTGCGGCGGTGTTGGTTGTGATTCTGAGAAAGTACTTATTTCTCATAATAACAATAATAATGATGGTTTTGTGCCGGTGCAGAGCAAAGCAAAGCTAACGCAATGTGAAGCGCAGGTATAACAATGAGAATTTAAGAGAAATATAAAAGGGAACCAAAAGACTAAATTGTTTTTTTCCTGTTTGTTTTTTTGTATGTCACTGAAAATTTTTCCGCTGCGGATTCTGTGTACCTTCATGATTCTGACTGATTATTATTATACGTACTTACTTGGATTATTGCGTCCTTTCCAAAAACAATTTTTGTCTATTATGATGATGGCGGTGCTGGTGGTGATCTTGGAATTATCTTCTTCGTCCGTTCATTATTCCCTCTGATGATGATGATGCTGATGATGTTAATGCGGCCACTTAAAACGACGACGATAATGGACTGCGGCATCCACTAAATGATGGCTTTTCTTCGATGATGTTGATGATGACCATGATGCTGATTTTCTTCTCTTCTTCATATAATGAAAATAATTGATTTGTTTTTGTGGATGAATCACCGAAAAATACAACATTTTTTCTTTAAAAAACAAATTCAAAACCTTTCAACTTCCGATTCGTAAAGATGAGCTCTGAGGCGGACTCGCCAGGAATAATGTCACGACTTTCTGGGAGCAACACGGTGGCATCCCGGCGACAAGTCTTCCTAGACATTGTTCGACAATCGAATGCATCCTGTGAAAACGGAGACTATCAGACTGCCGTCGCGCTATATTCAGAAGCATTAAAAATTGATCCTGATAATCACATCCTTTATTCTAATCGATCCGCCGCGTACATTAAATTGGGACAGTTTCCCCGTGCTTTGCAAGACGCTCTTAAAGCACGGGATTTAAATCCAAAGTGGGCAAAGGTATGATAATTTTATGATGATAATAATAATAATAATAATTTAGAATACATTACGACTTGTTTAATCAGACTTGAAATAAATCAATCCAAAATCGAATTTAATGACCAAACTTTATTCCATTTCAGGCTTATTATCGGCACGGTGTCGCCTTACAATGCCTGGGCAAACATGCCGATGCTCTGGCCGCATTCAGTTGTGGCCTGGCCGAAGATCCAAAATCTAGACAGCTTTTATGTGGACTGATGGAAGCTGCTTTAAAATCTCCTTTAAAAGGTAAAAAATATTTTTAAAATGCATACTTAAATAGTTTCGCATTTATCTCTTTTTATCTCATACATTTTCTAGCTTAAGTTGATTCATTGATTCAATTGTTACATAATATATTACAACAGCGTAACAAATGCACAGTCGCTTCACCTTTTCACGATCGGCTAATGTAATCTATCGGGTGAAAGGCTAACAAAACCTAAAATATGTCTTGATTGGCAATGAAAGCAAAAAAAATGATGGTGATGATGATGATGATAAGAAAAATCCATCCACGTTTATATCTTCTCTTTGACAAGATCTTTAAAAAAAATTCGTACACAAAAAAGGAGTTATTAAACTGTAAATAATCCTTCACTTTTGATAAATGATGAATATGCAGTGCAACCACAGCAACAGCAGCAGTGGTGGATTATCTAAAAGAGCAAAACTATTTTTTCTCCTTCATTTCATGATATAACAAACGAATAAAGAGAAAATGAGCAGAGACGAAACGGAGTGTGAGAGAGATAAGCTAACAAGGATGGATTATTTTTTTCTTTTTTTTTTCTTTCTTTCTTTCTTTCTTTCATAATATGAAAAAATGACCAGCTCGATAACAACAACAAAGTAGCAACAGCAACAAATAACAATGTGCATAATATTGTATTATTATTACAAAAAAAAAGTCTGACATATTAAACGCATGACTTCCTGTATTACATAAGAATGCGAATCTTCTCCCGAGTTGTGTTTCTGTCTCTGCAGCAGCAGCTGCTGCTGTTACGATGTTGTTTCGCATTTTTCACTGTTATGATAAAAAATACTTCAATTTTCTGTAATTTAGCATCATATTTGATTGCAAGTATAAATCCACTGTCCTCCTGTCTTAAGTTCATTTATTACTACAAAATATAATATCAAAGGAGGAGCAGCAGCAGCAGCAGTTAATACTTTAATACTCAAGAGAAGAATCAGCGATAGAAGCAAACTGCATTATTAAGTATTATTATTACATGCCATGCCTTCCTTCTCTTCTACTATCTGGTTTAAAACCCGTATTATAGAAAATATAATATTTGCAAATCATGCACATTCTTTGATGATGGTGAATCCTATTTACTCTCTTCGAATTCTATTGCACTGTTGATGCTGCTGCTGCTGATAAAGAAGGATAATATGGGCAAAAAACCTGTATGCAACTCTCTAACTCGTTATTTTCTTCTTCTGAAGTTCTGTGTTGTTAGATGATAAGAAACAAGCCTGACCAGGTATCAACATCAATATCACATCTTAACTCTTTTGCTGAAAAAAGTTTAAGTAGAGAGAAGGCGACATAGACATGGTCAAACTCACATCACATCATCAGTGCAGCAACAGCAGCAGCAGCAACAACAACAACAAACGACATTAGCAAATAGCAAAATCGTTGTTGCAGGAAATAAGATTTAATATTTTAAAGGAATGTTCATTTATTTTATGTCTGTTGCTTACTCACAAGATGATAATGATGATGATGATGATGATGATGATGAGGAGGAGGAGGTTTTCTTTCATGCACAGCTATAATCATACTTTCTTTCAGCTAGTTACTAAAAGATTACGAAGAAGAAATTACGTGAAAGAGTGACTAAAAAGCTGTAGTAGTTGTTGTTTTGCTGCTGCTGCTGCTGTTCTATTATATTTTGTCAGCGAAAAAATGTGTAGGGTGCAGAGAAAATGCTACTACTGTTATTCCTCCACAACTACTTTGGATGTCGACGGTGGTGGTGGTGGTTGTGGTGATGATGGTCATCATTGTGCACTTCATAATAGGAGTGGTACATACATCATCATTGTACACACACACATCATCATCAGAGTTTTTCATTGTCTTACTCCTTGCTTCTTTCTTTTTTTCTCTCTCTCTCTCTTTCACTCACTCTCTGTTTATTTGACTGTTTCATTATGATTCTTTTAACATCCGTGATGGGTCAGCTATTTGTCTAGATTATCTACTTTACTACTTTGCTAAATAATAATAAGTTTTTTTTTCTTTAAAAAAATCAGGATTTTTTTTATTTTGCATTCACAACCATTTTTTTTACATTTAAGTTTGTTTGTGCAGAAGAGTAAAGTAAGTAAGGTTCTGCTCGATCTTCATCAAATCTACCTGTTTTTTATATTCGGAAGAGAAAAAGTTTTTGATTTTTGTCGTGTCGCCATGTTTTGAAAAAGAACTTTTTCACCACTTTAACTCATTACAAACGTGTTATTTATTGTACACGCCGATCTCCCATAAATATCAAAGAGAGACGAGAAACGAAACGAGTCGCAATCGCAAAACAGTAGATTTTTTTTCAAGAAAAGTAACCCTGATGAAATGAAATTAAATGATTTTTATTGCTGATTACATCTTGTTCTTATGCAATGTGCATGCAATACAGAATTTTTGGTTTTTTTTCTTTCTCGTTTATTATCCAATTTGCAATAATATTTCTCATTGAGTAATAATTAAAAACTGTTTGTGAAGCAACTTAATAGCAGCTGCAGCACCAGCATGAATAGTAACAAGAAAGGAAGAGAAATCGCTAAACGCCATCCATTTTGAAAAATTTACCGTTGAAAATAAAATAACAAACAAGGTGGATCAACCAACATCATCAGCAGCGTCATGATGATGATCAACCCAAAATATTTACTTTCCGTTACCTTGTTCCGTTCTAATTGTCTCTCAATCAGCAATCTAATTTAATTAGTTTTTTATGATTTAAGTTACAAACCATGTTTTGCAAGGAGGAGGAATGTGCATGCATGCATATTATACGAGTATCATGTAATTATGTAGGTAACTAGGGACTGCTGTTTATTATTTACCTCTTGTTTTTCCGGAATCCAGTTCAATTTAATAAAAATAAATCGTAAAATCAAAAATGACCTCGAACCTATGAAACAGCAAAGTATAGTAATTTGTCCAACATAACATAGTTAACAGAACGGTATAGTTAGTGAGTGAGTGACATGACAGAATTTTGTAAATTTTTACAACCTTTTTTCCTCTCTTGTAAAACTAATTTCGAAAAAATGTGTACGGCGACGAAGTGCTAAATACATTTATTTTTACACATTCATTAACAAATAGAAATTATAGAATGTTTTGATGCTCCTCCCAGCAAATTTTTTCCTGAAGGAAGAAAAAAGAAAATGATTTCTGTTGTGGTGTTTTTGAGGCATCAAATAAAAATCTTACGAAACACCAGGTGTGTAGCGCTGTCATTTGTAGGAAGAAACTGATTTCTTTTTTTTCTTCTTTACCTTCTTCTTCTTAGGATTCTCATCTTCAGATAAATATAAAAACACAGAAACATGTGCAATGCTCAGTATAATGCTAATAAGCAGCATCGAATGAAACAGTTGAACATTTTGGTTTCATTTTTTGAAGCAACATGTTCCTGTCGTTGGACATAGCTGTTGAGGGCTCTATTATTAATGGCTCACTACCGCACCGTGCGTACCTACAAAATCCCTCGCTCTCTCTCTCTTAAAAGTTTTAAAGTGGAAAGAAGAAAATCTGTGTTTACCTCCACACAGCTAGACGGTATCATGCATTTTCGATTGTTGCACTGGATTGCATTATTGCATTTTGCATTGTGACAATGACCAAGAATTAACGCTGTTGCTGTTAATGACTTTAACTTTGACGTATAAGCTTATCCATTCCAATCCAACTAGTCTGATAATATAGGAGAGATTTTGAAGTGTATTTTAATATGTAGCAGTCTTGTAAGCAATCCAGTGTTGGAGGAAGAGTAAATTTTTTTTATAGTAGCTCACCTCACCTCCACTACTACTACAACGACATCAACACCAACAATCTTTTTCATCAGCAACAGCAGCAGCAAGTAAAAAAAGTAAATGATGAAATAGCCAGAGCAATAATAATGATAATACGCTGTGGTAATGGTTAGTGGTAGCAATAACACAATAGAATGTGCAAGATAAACTGCTGTGAGGCATACGCTCAATGAAGCCCAAAGAGAGTGAGAGAGAGAGAGAATCAAGTTGAAAAATAAAAAAAAGGATAGCGTCTCAGAAGATAATATGACTTTAGAAAGAGTTTCTTCTTCTTCTTCTTCTTCTAGGAAGAAGAATTAAGAAGGGAGCGACAACAACAGAAGCAACGGCAACAGCAGTAGGTCGAAACTTATTCTCAGTTAAGTTTGTGCTGAAGCTTTCAACAAGTCCCTGCCATACCAGCACCACCACCACC
>JAHZNJ010001778.1:0-13420 GCA_027744475.1 Lepidocyrtus cf. sotoi NNG-2020 | reverse complement strand
AATATCGTTAATTTTCTTTGCTAAACTGAAATGGGAGAAGTAAAGAGAGAGAAATGAGTTTGAATTTTTTGCTCTGGGCAAAAGCAAACACAAAAGGACGACATTGCATGGTACGGTGGACCTTCTATGAAGGAGGATGGCGTTAAAGAGGAAATTTATTTTATGGGAATTCCTCCAACTGTACAAAGAAAGATTCATTCCCTACTATTCTACTGCTCTGTATTTTCATTCTCATTCTCATTCTGGATTTTCCAATCAAGCCAGTAAAGAGAAAAGGAGAACCCATCTGCTGCTTAAAGATGAGAGAAAAGGATGCTGCTGCTGATGATGATGAAAATGAGAATGATCAGTAATACAAACAAAACATCATTCACTTCACTCACTTTCCCTTCCTTTCATCGTTCCTTCCCTTTATTCATGCCATCGCCGTCAACATACCAGCTTTTGTTTGATGTGATGTTTTCTGGTGAAAATGAGAAAGATCTTGAGAAAATAGGCCAAAGGGCTCGTATAATTCAAGCGTGTGACTCCATGCGCTGTTTCAGTTTGATTCGATTTTCACAGGAAGAGAGGTGAGGAGCAAGCAAAAATTGTGGAAGAAGACGAGGAAGAATGTAAAAAGGAAGGAAAAAGCTGTTCAACCATCCAACAACAACAAAAAGGGAGCAAAGGCAAAGGAGGGAAGGCAACGACTACGAACGTGTGACAAAAGCCATGCATGACATGATCGGGAAGAAAAATAAAAGTGGAAATCGATCACGTGGAATAAAGATGTGTAGGAAAGAAAAATACCAAAGAAACAATTTCTAACAGAGAAAGAAAGAAAGCTGTCCAGCATAAAAAAAATATATTCAGGGTACGGTGAGAGAAGAAGACGAAGTGAAAAGAAAACATTTCTAGTTTCCTTCGTATGGTACGGTACGGTACATGGTATGGTACATAGAATCTGTTTTTGTAGGGAGAGGAAGAAGAAGAGTGTAAAGTGGGTTGCCTGCAGCTATTGTACTAGAAGAAGCTAAATAGCTTGTGTGTGATGCCGCTGCTGCTGAATAACCTTCCAGCAAGTAGGTAAACGGTTATGGATTCCGGATGGAAATGGAGTGAAAGAGTGCAGCAGCCACATCAGCAAAGTCAGCGAGGCAAAACCAAACCAAATTTAAAAATTCCCGCCTCAGCTGAAGTTTTCTTTTACGTTTCGTTCGTCGCTCGCTAGCTCGCTTACTTGCTCCCATTCTTGGAAGCATGAATAGAATATTCCATGCAGAAGCAGATGCCATTCCATAATAATGTCCTTGCCATTTCGTTATTCCATCTCATTGCCTAAATACATTCATTGTGAGTGAGGATGATGATGATGATGTGACTGTGTTTTTGTTCTTTTCAGTAGCGCAGTAACTATTACATAAAGATATAATCACTTAGCTATAGGCTTTGCATTGCAGGATTTGGTATTTTTTTTAAACAGGGAATGAAAGTGTGTTTTCAGCTGCGTTGTTGTTGTTGCATTACATTATTACATTCCATTACAGTTCGTTTACTGACTGACTCACTTTCACTTTTCATGAAGAGAGTGAAGAGAAAGAAGCAAGGAGAGGCTGATGAATTTTAACAGGATTCTAATAATAATAAAAACAATAGAAAGTGAACAGTATTGTAGAAGGAAAGAATAAATGAATATTATGTTGACTCTATGTGAATGGAAATGAAATGAATAAAAATAGTAATTACTTCCGCTGCACTGCATCAGAATAGGTTAGCTTGCATTTGGGCAGTTTGCCCCATTAAAAAAACGTAACGGGAAAATGAACTGGGAAGTAAACTAGGATGTTTTTAAAATTACGATTACCTATGTCAAATAAACGAAAGAGCCTACTTCTGCGAATTTTTATCTGCTGTATGAATGTAAAACATGTCGTATTTTAAAATTGTATGAGCGTCAATCTATCAAATTAAATACACATCCTTACACCGAATTTATCTACCAACAGTTTTTATTTGATTTGCATATTAATAATATGTTAATTTCTTTCTTCATTCATATCCCTTTAACCTACATCTTTTATCCTCGCTCATGCTCCGTTAGTTTCATTAACGCCAGAAAAGTCGGACTTAATTCGGATTATTTACAATCCTCTTTGTACTGTACACTTTGTTTCCATCCCAGACAGAGCGAGATTTACGAGATATTTCATTTAGGACGACACAACATCCTCGAATAATTTTGCCTTGTACCGTGTCATTCTTCTTCCTCTATATCTACTTTATCACTTTTATGCTTCTAGGTTTACTAGCTCTATGAAAAACAAAGTTTGTAACAAATTTACCAAAACGCAAACAAGAAAGGGAGACAACAAACAACAACGAAACGAAACGAGACAAGAAAATGGAGCATAATACAGAAATATCAGTACAAATGACTTCTTCTTCCAAAAACAGTAGCACAACAGCAGCAGAACCAGACAACAAAAGTAAACAAGAGAGAAGCAAGTGGCTTGGCTTATTCACCCACTCTCTCTCTCTATCTATCTCCCTTTCACTTTTTCGCTCATTTAGCATCCTCTCCTCACGCTCCACCAGAATTTAAATGGAAAGAATTTATTTATGTGCTTATGTAAAACTATGCACCGACCGATGCGCTGTTGTGTTGTCGTCGTATACAAAACATTTCCATCGCTAAATGAAAATCTGTTTTTTCTTCTTCCTTCTCCAAAAAAATCCTCCCATGTTTTGTTCCAATCTCATCTCATTCATTTACATTTACATTTTACAAAAACTTTGGTTTCTTCTTCTTCTTCCTTCCTTTTCCGAAGGATTAACCCATTATATTTTACCACCAGCACCAGAGCCAGAAGAAGATTTTTAATTAGTCTTTTTTCATCCTTTCTTTCCTTTTTTTTCTTCTTCTTCATTTAATTTGATACGGTTCTGTTAGCTTTAATGAAACAACGAAACAGCTAAAGCGATTTCAGATTTCATTCAGTGACAGTTTAGCAAAGCTTTCCATCTTGTTCTTGTTTAGTGACGCCATTCACTTGTCATGTCATTTCTAGTTTAGTTGAAGTTGATACTGCCGCCGCTGCCGTTATGTAACTTTCATTTAAGTAAATGGCAAGAGAAGAGTATTATCAACAACAACAAAGTAGCAATGAACATAGTTTGCTGCTCTTTCGCTGTTTGAAAACAAATTTTGCAAAGAAACATTCATTCGAAAGATTAACTAATTTTCCAAGAAATAGTCAATAAAAGATGGGATGGGTAAGCAGAAGAAAAGAGATATGCGGAAACAAACAAGCTTTACATTTTTATTATCAGTTTCGTACGTCAAGTTAATGTGAAATAGAGCCTTGTTAACATTGTTGTTTCCCTTGAAAGTAAAATAATAAAATAGTAAAGTAAAAAATAAAATTACCAAACTAAAGAGAAACATTGTCTTCCTGTCAACCCAACCATAATCACAAAATCACAATTCACAATACAATACAATAAAAGGAAGGCAAAAAAGGAGCCGTTTCTTAAAGTAAAAAGTAAAAAGGATAAGCTCAGCTCATAAAATATATTTTTTCTTGTTTTGCAATAAATTTCTCCCCGTTTTTACTATTTTGCTAAACTCGAGTCGAGACTCAAACCCAAACGGTTTTTACTTATCTTTCTTCTTTTACAAGGAAAATGTTTTGTTGCTGTTTTTGCTGCTGATGTTGCTGGCTTGGCTCGGGTCATTGTTTATAGCGTAATCATATCGGCGGCAGAGAGAGGAAGGAACTGGGCACAATTAAAATGAGAAAACTGCTTTGTAAAATGGTTGGGCTGCTGCTGCTGAGCTTTTACTTTTGTTGTTGTGTGTGGAAAGCAAACGCAAAAAAACGGCAACAGAAACAAAAAGCCTTCCCGACACATGTCTGCAATAAAATAATGTTTAATTTTTTTCCCTTCTTGACAGTTTTGTCAGGTCAGAAAGGAGGAAAATGTAATAAGAGCTTAGCAAAACGGAGTAAAAGCAGCGATAGAGAGGAGCCGGAGCCAAGAAAGTCAACCCAAAAAAGGAAGGAGGAACAATAAAAATACAAAGTAACTTTTTAGTAAGTAGCAAGTAATAATAGTAATACTTTGTAAATAGTGTAGCGTAGTATTTTTTACTGTTTTTATTGCGAAAATTGTAGGAAAAAGGGTTGAAACTTTCAGTTACACTGTTTTAAAGAGACCATATAAAACTCTAAATCATCTGCGAAATATTTTTTATTGTTTCCTGCTTTTCTTGTAATTTCAGAGAAACCGAGAGTGAAAGGGTTGTAAAGATTTTAAATATGGCGATAAACAACTGTAGAGAGAAGTTTTGGAATTTTTGAAATTGAAGTAGAGCGAAGATGTCCATAACATTTTTACATGAATTTGTTCTGTTTTAAATAATGCAGGTCGGTTTAAATGAGGTGTGTTTGTATTGATTGCGTATTACAATGTGTAAAATAATATCGATTGTGTTGGTTATTATTATCTTACCTCGACAAAGTCCTCCAGTACAGTTCGCTGTCATAACGTCCTTTCCTTGACAGGCTCTTCCACCGTTGGTTGGAGGAGGATTTGAACAAGTTCGTCTCTTGTTGTGCTTGCAATCTGGGCCACAAATTGACCAGGAGGACCACGTACTCCAACGACCGTCGATTGCTGCAAAACAAAAAAAGTAAATAGGTATTTGTTTTGTAATGATTTAATTGTAATTTTATTAAATTAGAAGTATAATTAAATTGTAACATTAACAGTTTGTGATTCTGAAAGTACAACCTAAACGTAATTAGAAAGCCTTATTGGCTTTAGCATTATGTATTTACATTACTTAAGCAAAAAAAATCAAATAAAATTATATTACACCGCAAATTCTTTACGTCTTTTATTGAATAGGGATGAACGCGCATAATTTTATCCATTTTCTTTCTTCCCCCACGAAAAAGAAATCCATCAAGAGAACTCTCAAGTGCAATGTAATCTTATAGTAAAAGCCTTAGTAGGTATGTATGCGTGTGCTGTGTGTAGCAGCGTAGGAGTAAATGAAATTTTGGAAATAAATCTTCCCTAAAAAATTACGTCGGGACTGCCTCCTTCTATTCCCATCTCATCCCATCCCAGAACCCATGCATGTCAAGTTTAATGCCACTACCACCAATGCAACGGCAACGCTACGCAAAGAACCACTATCAAGAAAATGGGAAGAAGAAGAAGCTTAACAGACGCCGCACAGACGGAGTTCCTCTCTGCTGGAAACCGCAATTTTCCTAGGTTTTCAATAAACGACAACAAAACACCATTCACCTTACCACCAAATGCAATTCTCTCAAACCCAAAGCGAAGTCTTCCTTTTTCAATAATGGCTTTTAGAGGAATCTATATCGTGTCTCTCTCAGTCTCATCGATATGGAAGAAGAATGAGCAATTCAATCCAATGCACTATTCCCTCTGCTATTTACTTGCATTTCTCCTTCCAAGATCATTTGAATTAACTCCAAACTGCAATTTACTTTTCTTCTCAAAGGAAGAAAAGAGAGTAGTAAATAGTGAGAATTACCAAGCAATTTCTTATGTGCCATTACGCACTCCATCCGATTCATCCAAGAAGAAAAAAACGGAAATATATTACGACGCACACACACTAAGCAATAAAAATGGCTAACGCTTCATCGAAAGTTAAAGTAGATTTTGTGGTGGCGGTATAGTGGGATGAAACCTTGAAAATTTCTTGCTTCTTCTTGGCAAAGTGTAATCTGCATGTCGTTCTTTCTCAGAAATGTTGCTGCTGTACATTTACAAGATGCAATGAAATGAAGTCTGAGAAAGTAAAGGAAGAAGCAAAAGCAATAATTTTCTTTTTCTCCTCTGCATCGATGAGCACAAGCACTCGCAAAAAATACTCCCATTAATTTGGATAACGCTTCTGCTGTTGCTGAGAGAGTATCAAGCAGTTACACAGAATGTGTCATGTATTCATGTCAATAGTGATTTAATTGGAGTCATATTTTATTTCTAACTTTGTGTATGCACAGACCATGAGCTATATCTAACAATAATATCGGTTTCGCAGTTTGCATTTCCAGTTAAAACCTTACAACTTCCTCATCAAACATTCCTTTTCTTCATTTGGAAGAATTTTTAAGATTAAATGCTGCTTAAATACGTTTTTCCTTTCGTACGAAAAGCATTTTACTATTTATCTTTCTTTGCAAGGATAATATTTGTACCATGCTGGGTTGTGTCTTCCAAACACAAAAATTATTTGATCTGATCTTTAGTCCGTTCGTTCTGTCTGCTAATCGTAAGACAGGAATTTTTTATATCCTCAGATTTTTCAGCTTCTTGGAAGTTGAAAAGGGAGAATAAATGGGTAAGTTGGTAAGTGAGTGTAAGAAAGGTACACAAACCGTACGGTTTTGGTTTATGATGAGATATTGGAAGCGCTTATGTGTGCAGAATTCATGATGCATGAATACAAACATATGCTTACTCAAAAACCACAGTGAAAAAAATAGCAAAAAACAGAAAATCTTATCATTATCGACTGACTACCAACGGGAAACATGATATTATGGGAATTGCAGGAATGAATTCTTGTTCCTCCACCACGAAAATAAATATCTTTTTTAGGAAAACAACGGCAACAACCGGAACAAGCTTAGAAAATCTAACGCTGAATCCAATGCTGGCAGGAGGGCATCACACTATCCATACAAAAAAGGGGATGAGGTGGATCTTTAATACAATGTTTAAAATGCAATCCACTTTTTGCACGTATTTCCCATCACGCTGCTGCTGCCGCTCAATTCACAGGAGGAGAAAAAAGTGAGAATGCTTAATATATGGCGTCAATAACGGGAGATCAAAATCAGACCAAAAGCATATAAGATTTTTTTCTTTTCTGTAAGATTCTGCAAAAAATAACATTTTTGCTCTGAAGTTATCTCATGTAGTGTAGACCCAAAGCTTATCATCACTATCATCGAAAACAAAATGTATTACACATTTTATACACATGGAAATTCCTGGGGGAGAGTCTAAAAAGATTGCACCAAAACAACAGCGCAGCGGAATGATATTGTAGATACAAATAAATAAATAAGACATTTTTGTTCAGAATTTTTGAGCAGGGAGTCTCTATTCACAATTCCGAACGCTGCATAATTAGACCATAATCATCTTTACTCAATCATCTTTACTACATTCTATCAGTTGTTTGTCCAAGCACTTACATTAAAACTGTTCAAAATTACATTTTCCTAGATTGATGATTGAGACCGTCACTTGATAATTGTAGTTAGTGCATGGGAAATAATCATAAACGAGTACGAAGAAAATTGACCTAATGTTAAAGAAACAATTCAAAAATTATGCTACAACGTAAGAGTGCCATAAATAGTTTTGACCAACAACACAATCACGGTCGACTGTCAACTGTGTCAACACAGGTAATTTTTAAAGATTCCAAAAGAGATTCCAATCCACTACTCTTCAAAATATTATTAAAGCAACACCCAACATTTCCCCATCAGACACAATAGCAAGCAAATCATCAAAAATAACACAAAAAGCAAGCTGATATGTAGCAAACGATTGTAGAAATCTAAGGACAAAGACTCAAATCTCACATGTCATTTTCACCCTTTTACTTGTAACCACCTCCAACTCGCTTTCGCTTCCATCACCTCTAGTCTACCACCCCAGAGCAGAGTTATTCCATAAACTATCATCGTGATTATCATCATCATCATCATTATCTCCGAACTTTTACTTGTAGCATGGGGTACAATAATAGATATATGTACACAATATACAAGGACGACAGGACGTATGATAAGAAAAAATAAAAAAAGAAAGTTCCTTTCAATCCTCAAATAAAAATAAAGTTGCGTTCCTTTTTCTTTTCTGCCTCTTTCTCCGCATAATACAATGATATATTTTCAGCAACAACCACTTCACAGCCTATTTCATTAGGATAAGATGTCAGTGGCAGAGAAGAATTCACTAAATATTACAACAACGCAGCGAACGGTGTGGTTTCGAGAATTTCCTTCCTTCCAAAACTACTCCAACGGAATTGTGCGTTGTTGCGTTCTTCTGTGCGTATCATCATCATCATCATCATCATGAAGTGCTTTGAGACTTGAGAGAAGGAGAAGAAGGCACTTGAGAAATACTTCTCGTCGTCTCGTCTTTATTCAGCTCAGCCCCGAAATAAAAAGCAGACGAAGTGAATGAATGAGAGTTGTTGAAGAAATGGAAAAAAGATTTTCATTTTTTCTGCTTCTTCTTCGTCTGCTATTGTTACAAAAAGCAAAAACTACTTTCTTTAATAATAATAATAATAATACGAATGTGAGCTTTCTTTCTTTTCAGTCGCTGGAAGCGTAGAAAAAACGAGTCAGTTTCTTCTTTAGTTCGACAGAAGAAATAAATTTTTACTTTTGTTGCTGCTCTTCTTGTGTGGATTTGAAACCGACGATGATGACAACGCAACATAACGAAACCAGCAATAGAGACATTACATCTTCCGTTGTTCTACTCAATTCCAACAAAAAATGATTGCGGTAGGGTTAGCAATAACGAAAAAACGAGACTGGAGACAAGATGATTGCAAAGACGGTTGTAAAACGTTCCTTCCATCCATCCTGTTGTTAGATTGTTCTGTCTCTTCACTCGCTTCTGTTCTCGTAAGCATTTTTTACACTGCATTTCATCCACAATAGGAGAAAAATCACGGAAAACTATCGTCGTATAATCTCCCAATAGACATCTCTCTCTCCGATCCAATCATTATGAGTGGAGTAGAATAAAATACGTTTACAACAGAACAAGGGGAAATTGGATGAGGATAATCATAATAATAACTCAAAGAAGTTTGATTCCTTCATCGTTTTCTATTGTCCTTCTCCTGTAGATTGCAAGAAGAAGAAAAGTAATTTTTGTTTACGTTGCGTTGCTTGCTTGTTCTTTGCTTTTAAAAATCGTCATCTTCCTTTATAGGATTTTGATTACTGATCCAAGATATTTGTCGAATTCGACTACTACTGTCGGGATGTGAATCAAACCGATAGTTTTCGTTGCTTTGCTACATTTGATTTCACCTTCAAAAATTTTTTTATTTTTATCGTTTTTCAATGGAGGACTGATTTGCATAAAGTAAAATGTAATTGGAAGCCATGTTAATTTCAAACTGTTTTGGCAGCAGAAACATACTTCACTTCACGATACTGTTCACTTCAGGTCCAGCTTACTTCATTACATACCATTTATGTAGACTTAATTTCATGATTACGTCCCTTTAACGTTAGTATCATTTTCTGATGACGAAGTCAGTAAGTCAAAATGTGTAGGATAGGGAAAAAGCAAAGCAAGTGAGCGAGCGAGCATCTGATTTGCATTGCATTGTCACGTCGCGAAAAGTAGAAGCTCTCTCTACTTTGGATTTCGTCGCGAACGGAACGGAAAAGGAACGCAATCGTTTAGTGTGAATGTGTATAAGAACAGCAACGCGATGCAGTCGTGATACTGACTGAAAGTCTGAATGCTTTTCACAAGACAGCGGGATCGTGAACTCTGAATACAGCTATGCAAATCGTTTGTCAAAAAATGCAAATGCAAGTATGCGATAAGCAGGAAAATCCAAGGGTGAAAACGTTAAGGAAAATTTGACCAGCTCGATCTCTATCCAGATGAGATTTCGAAATGTTGAGCTTGAGCTAGACCAAATAAATTTTGGAATTGTTGAAGTTGAGATTAAGTTATAAGAGTTGAGAGAGAGGGAGAGAGAGAAGTTTAAAATTTTAAAGTTAACTGAATATTTTTTTAAATTTTTAGTGAACTGCAAGGAATAATCAATAATTGAAATTGGAGACGAAGAGTTTCTTAGATAAACAGCTAAGGTAAGTAAGTACTTTTTTAATTTACGATTTAAACGATTTTATTTCATACTTGAATTGGAACAAATATTTTTAGAAACAGTGTCGACCTCGGAAGGAGTTGTTCACTTCTAATTGTGCGCATTCTCATTTCCGATTGTCAATTTCCAGTTCATATTTAATTAAAAGTTCCACTGTACTTTTATTTAGAAAATTGTTTGGATTTTTTGTAATTAAAATAATTTTGTATCTTATCAGGTGGGAACTAATTTTATTTAACTAAGCATGGAGACCAAGACGCTGATTGTCTCCATCAGTAAGAAGGAGAAAGAAATGGCCAATTCTAAATTGAAGACGCTGCTTGTAGTGGTAGGGCGAAAGGAGAGGAAGTTAGCTGACAGGCAGTTACAAAGGATGGAGAGGAAAACAAAGAAGGAGCAGCACACTTCCTCATCCCAACGGTCTCGTCATCATCATCGCCATCATCATCGTCGTCGTCGCCATCGTCATCATCATCACCACCATTCCTCATCGTTAAAGGAGTCTAAAAAAGGTTTGTTGCATAAAGTTTATTTTTAAAAAAGTAATGAAAAAGTTAAGCAAGTATTTTTTTAAAAGAACTGTTTATTTGTATTTTTAAAAAAAGGTCCCTCCCTACAAGAACTCCTTGCTTGGGAGAGACGACTTAAGGATGAAAATAATTGGGATTGGGATGTATTAGATTGCTTCATTGCTCCCGACGAGTTGATTCCTTTGCCTCCGCCTCTGAAGTAAACTTCTTTCTTTAAATATTCTAATTAAACTTAATCTTTAAGAATATGATTTGACATTTAGTAAATGACATGAATTAACACATCTACCAATTTGAGGGGTGGGTAATTAATGAAATATATTGAATAGATTATAAGTTAAACAATTTCTTGTTCTTTCATTTGTCCTCTCCCTTAATTTTAAGTAACTTTTAAGGTTTGAAGCATAACATAAAAGAAATCTAAACAGTCCAAAGATTGGACTCAAATGCATTTCATTATTACCCAAACGTCCGAGTTTTCATGAGAAAAGTAAGTGGAAGGAAGAGGGAATATGTGTAGTTAAATAGGCACGCTCCTTGCCTTCTTGTTTGTTCTTGGAATGAGTCAGTAATTTGGAGTTAAAAGGTTTACCTATTTTCTGCTACTTACCAAACTCAAGAGATATAAATCTATTATGTCAGTGACTAGAAAGAAGAGAAACGAACGATTGTGTGAATAGTTTTGTCTCTCATCATAAAAAATATTGGTTTGTACAACTTGTCTATGGCCTTGTCCCCTACTTCCACTTACTTGCTGCTCTCATTCTGTCCGTCTCTCTGTTTGGGTAAGTCACGTACTAAATGGAGTAGTAACTGCGAATATGATTAGATCAAGAATCAGAATAAAATGGAAAAAGAAGAGGGGAATGTCTCGCTATTTAGACAGAATTACACTTCTGCTGATGGAATCCTTCGTTACATTCCAAAAAATAGTATAACTTTTTCTCTTCTTATCTGATTCAATTTTTTTCAATGTTGATTTGTACACCCACTTTGTTTTGTAACTGAAATAAGGTTGGAAAAAGTCTGGAGTGAAGGGAGAAATAAGATAAGATATGATGGACCATGTGTTTTCCCGTGTCAAACTCTCTTGTTGGAAGGAAAGATGACATTCTTTTCCAGCAAAAGCATTGTACATAAAAGTAATTTAAGCGGATTAGAATGTAGAAATAGTAGTGATAAGAATATAATGGGAAATGAAATACGTTTAAATATAGGTTTTTAAAAGGGGAAGAAATCAAAATTGAGCTGGGGATGACAAGAAATTGGTATAAAATTGGAGTTGAAGTGGAGAAGTGGATTGATATTGATAAGAAGATGGGGTTGGATGAGATGAGATAACGAGATGACAATGTGGGTACCCGTACTAGTTTCAAAGTTTCTGGAGGAAATTAAGATGGAAAGCAAAAGGAAGGATGGGAGGATTCGCTCGTATGCATCTTCATCATCATCAGTAACAGCAGCAGAAACGGCAAAGTATTAAAACCTTGTTTGAAAATGGAATGTGTGCCGGTGACTAAGACAAGTTGCAAAGGAGGGGCAGCCACTTCACTTCAGAGATATTTGAGTGGGGTAGAGAGAAGGGAAGAAAAAAATAAATCCATTTTTGATTTGGCATTTACAAAAAGCCTCTTTCTGGTTCTCTTTCGTAAAGTTGTAATAGGAAGTGTATGCTTTCGGTTCACATTTTCACATTCACGAACGATTCAATTGAATGAATTTCAATATTATTCTCCTTTCCTATTTCCTTCTCGTTTCTTTCTTTGCCCTTTCCATTCCAGAGAGAGAAGAAAAGAAGAGGAGGAGGGTTTGATTGCTGTTCGTTCAGTGAAAAGGGCAAGCTCGCAAACTGAAATCAAAGTAAAAAAGAAAGGTTTTCTTCCTCCTCTTTAAATAGAAGTTCAAAAAAGCAGATGAAGGATGGAGGAAAAAGGAAGGAAAGTGGTGGAATATAATCGCTCCTTTCCCTTTATTTGCATTCCTTAGTGCTTCTTCTTTTCTTTTTACTATTGTATTTCCCAATTGATGACGATAATAGTAATAATGCTGATTTGCATAGGAAGAAAAGAAAACTTGAAAACGAGGGAAACAAAAAAAGATGAGAGAAAATGGGAATTGTGTAAAAGTAAAGGTAGGCGGAGGAATGAGTAAAGACAAGACTTGCATTTTAAGTTTTCAAAGAGAGAGGAAAGGATCATTCTTTATTGCTATTATGTGCATTTGATCTCATCACATGCTTGATTTACTTTTTTAGTTGTTTGATTCCGTTCATTATTGGAATTTAACTTTAAGCTTAAAACATGAGAGGGAAAGTAATCTATTCGTCTTTAATAAATACTTACTGAAGTGCCAAAAAGTAGTTAGTCAAACAGTCGTGCATTTGTTTTTTGGAGATTTGTAAATTCAAACCAAAGAAAATATCTGTAGGCTGTATGGAAGGAGGAACCTGTAGTTTTGTAAAGAAGTTGGATGAAGGAGTGGTATTAATTTTTCAAAGTTAATCGCTTATCAAAACAAACAATGGTAGATGTGGATGGTGGAGTTAAAGAGGATTAATTACGTTGTTTGATTAGTGACTCAATAATTTCTGCCTGCAAACAATACAAAAACGTCCACCAAAGAAATGTGGAACTGCGCTACCTACAAAACAAGATACAGAAAATGTCACTTTACCAAAAATTAAGGAACTATAATGCGCAACTTTTACTTAAAATGTAATGACATTAATCAAAGTAGCAGTATGCAAATTCCTCCCTTGTTTTGAGGACAAAATCCTAAATGATCGAAACAATTTGTTTCGTAAAACCTATCTTTTTTCTTATTTTCTTCATAACATAACATTTTTAGTCTAGAGTTGTAACTACTGTAAGATGCAATGAAAGGAACTGCCAGCTACAAACTCCTGGAATAACAACAACTACCACCATTCCATTACCACCCGCGGAAAAAAATGATGTCTCCCAGGAAGAGTGAA
>JAHZNJ010001777.1:0-13188 GCA_027744475.1 Lepidocyrtus cf. sotoi NNG-2020 | reverse complement strand
TTATACGAAAGGGTAAACATTTTCCAAAGTTGAAGAAAGTTGTTGTAATTAAGTAAAGCAATGATTATTTTTAATTGTGTGTTTTATTATAATCTTAAGGACACACCCGCAGACTACTTCGTTATGATTTTGGAAGGCAAAGTTCACGCAGAAGTTGGGAAAGAAAGTTTGCTTTTTGAAGGAGGTCCGTTCACATTCTTTGGAACCAACAGTTTATGCGCCACTTCCAACGAATCTGGAGTTCTGTCTATAAAGAAGGACAATTCAAACGAGTGCTCGATTCAACCACCACCGTTTATTCCCGAGTATACTGTGAGGGCCGTTACTGACCTGACTTATTTCAAAATTTCTCGATCAATGTATCAAGCTGCAAAGCACGCAACTTTCTTAGAGAAAAGTTATAATCCGTCGGATGAAAAATTGAATGAAGAGATCAGGTAAAATATAATCAATTAAACAAAAAATATTACTTAGGTATTTATACTTACTTACATTAGTTTGTGTATTTCAATTGAATTGCGATTTCTTAAACTCACACAGGAACAATTTGGATAAGGAAAGACCTTTCAATATTATGTTCGAAGAGCAGCAACAACGAAACCAAGTAGATAACCCATTCGGTAAAGGTGAATTGAAGAGGAGGAATAGCAGTAATATGTCTCGCGTGATTTTATATCCGAAAGATGAAAGACCTTCGACGGACATGCAAATGCAACTCCATCCGTCGAATACATTCATTCCCGGAGCATTCAGTAATGATGAGAATGAAAAATACAAACTGTGATAATACCTGCCATGTGTACAACAATATTCTGGCTGTGATAGCGATTTTTATTACTAGTTGATTATAATATGTAAAATACTGAAGTTTTTACTATGCAAATCAGATTAATATATTTTATGGGTGTACGGTGTACAATATCGTATATTATTATGTAAGTATGGGTCATCACAAAGCCTTAAAATTCAAAAATTACGCAATCTATTTTCTATTTCCTATAGGAAATGCAATATTTTATATTCTCGCACCATTTCCCCCATTTTAATCGAATCCAAAGTTTTATTGATTAAATTAGAATATTTTTATAATAATTTGACGCAAGTTGAGCAGGGTTTGCGAGTATTAAAAATATGCAAATTAGATTTAACATTTTACGTTTTACTCATTTTTGATTTTCATTCTTCTCTTATTTTAATCCGTCGCATTTTCTTTTACTTTGTGCAAATAAATTAGCCCATAAATCTTCCAATTTCAAACCAACAACCACCAAAAATCTAATCTTTACTGCTTTCTGCTTCAGCTTCAATTTCATTTGTTACGTAGCACAGCGGCGCTTCCATCATCAGAAAACAAAACAGAGCCACAAAGAGTCCGCAAAGCAGCACAATAAATATAACGGAAAATGACTCCATTCCAAGTCCCTGCATTTTACTTGCTTCGATTACATTCATATAACTAAAATATTTCCTCGTTATGTTGGTTTCTCCACCCTCTAAAAGTTTTGAGGCAATCATCTCCCCCAGCATATTCAAATGTTTCTCTTTCCCTTTATTCCACCATTCAATAATCCCAGATTGATGTAATCCTTGAATCCTTTTCAGAATCTTCAAATTGAACCCATTCAGTATCGAATATCCAACGCCAATCCTAGCCAAAGTCTCTTTACTTTTGTAGACATGCGCCTGAGACAGTTTGAATAGTGACCAGCTCAAATACATCTGAATATTTTGGAGGATCGCTGCAAAAGGTTGAGACTTGCTACATTCTGTTGACAGCACAGAAGCTATTTTCGAGTATAAAAGGTAATCATAAGTTTTTAAATCAAGAGCATCAATTTTCGGAAAGTTTTCATACATTTCAGTATGATTCAAGTAGAATTTCTCCTTCGTTGTGATAGACTTTTCAGCAATAGCGTAATCAAAATCATAATTTTCATTGGCCACCATCACATAATGCAACAGATCGCTGAGTGACTCATCCTCTTTACTGAAATGCTTCTTGAACCAAAGGCTGGCATTTCCGGGAGGTTTTAAATTCGTTTTGTTCCAAACAGGGAGTGAGTACGTCTTCACATTGTGTTCAACCAGTTGCGTGAAATGCTCAATGGGTGTTGGAGGCAAAGGAGATGTCATGCTGATTATGTTCTCCCCTTTATAGAAATTACTCAAGAACATCCAAACAATTAAATAAGTCAGAATTAAACATCTCGAGAAAGAAAAAGTTCTTTTGAAGATATTTCCAAGGTTTGTGGCTTGTTCGAAAGGCACTTCCGCAACCAAAAAGAATAATACTTTAGAGAAGTCTTTTAAATCCCATTTGTTTCTTTTAAATTGCTTCCCTTCCACCCCAAAACATTTTTCCGTCGCGTATAATTTTACACAAAACGGAAGTAACATCCCAAATATAGAAGAAATCACTCCAATCCAAACGTATTTATCGAAGGCTGACACCAACTCTGAGAATTTTAAACCTCCTTCTTTCCCAAGTACCCCACAGGCAAGAAAACTCAAGGAATCCTCGAAGAATTTGTATTGCAACTTTACAGATCTCCTCTTTCCGTAAAAGTACCACATTTCCCCATTTTCTACACTGCTGCGGTCATCAAAAGTGTAAGAAGCTGATAACGTCACATTCTGTAAAATAGAATGGACTAAGGCGCCTTGTGCAAAGGTTAAGAAGCCGAGGTGGCTTAAATAAAAGTTTTCGTCCCGCATGTCTTCATAGCTTTCACTTCTGTTTAAATTATAACCGGATAGAAATATATCTGCAGAGATTCTGGCAGTGCGTAACTTCCAATTTAGGAATTCATACGGAGATACGCTTTGCCTTAGATCCGAAACCCAATTATTCATTGATAAGATCTCTTGTGGGACTGAATGGAGAACGTACGTCTTTCCAATTACACTTTTATCATCCTTTTTATACCTTCCTACGAAAAAATACGAAACATTCTCAATGTTCTTCAATTTACTATTTAAATCCATCCTGAAAATCATTTCGGAATGAAAAAATACGAAACATTCTCAATGTTCTTCAATGTACTATTTAAATCCATCCTGAAAATCATTTCGGAAGTTGTTGATCTCCGCCACGTCTCCAATGTAAAGGGAAGAACTGAAGGCTCATCCTTATCTGTGATCAATATGTAGTTTAATTGCATAGTGGAGTGGACAAATAACAAATCCACGCGACTATCCTTCAACTCCATCAGATTTTCTGTGAATTTTGTCGGAACTTTCCAAGTGAACATTTTAAAACTGTCGGGAACCAATAAATTCAGCCCCGCTGGGGACTCCGGGTTTCTTATGTAAAATGGCGAACCGGAAGTGGCGGGAGGAGGGTTTAAGAAAACGTGAGCTTCACACAACCACAATTTATATTTCCAGGCTATATTCAAATTGTATAAATGATTTACGCCATCATTTTCATTTGCAGTATTGTTATCTAATTGACTTTGATTTCTTCTAATTTCAGGAGCACCTTGAAAGGTTTTGAATTTAACGCTATCTTTAAACGTGTTGATTACTTCCGAGAGGATTATTTGTTGGTTGGATTTGCTCTTGTTGCCATTTATTAGTGGCTTACGGGGAATCGCTATGAATCTTGTGAGTACAACCGGAAATTCAAATGGAAGAAAGTACATCCCTCGAAAATTTATTATGTGGATTAGGCAGCTTCCAAAACTGTGAAGATACTCGTTTAAATTTATTATAGCGTCATTTTCTGTGTCTATAAATTGATTCTGGGAAGTTTCCGTATGTAAATCTGTAGCACAAGTAACCAAAAGTGGAATGCAAAACAGGAAAAATAATAGAACGCTCTGGATTTGGAGCCCCATATTGCTCAATTGTAGAAAGACTGCAAATGTGCTAAGTCAGTTTTGTATGACATATTTTTAGAATAACGGAAAACGTAATTTTTATGAATTTAACGGTTGCGGCAGATCGTTACATGCAAAAAGTTAAGCGCTAAGAGAAAATAAGCGTGAGTTGTTCATGACGTATAAGATAGCGATTAGAATAAGTATGCACCTACTTCCGTATACTATTCTTCTGTATAAGTACAATGTTTAGTTTAAAATCAATTTGTTTCTTTTCATTTACAGATACATATAAGACTAGGTATTCTATCAAAATTGATTGTATTTGTTTTCAATTATCCGCTCAAAAACACTGTTATAATAACCTTAATAAGTATATTTATGCTTTAAGCATTAAGGTATTATTATTTAAAAAAGTTTTTTTCTGAGAAACTTCAAGAATAGCAAAAATTATTTGCAAATCGTTACTTTATTTGATGATGATTAGAAAAATACTATTTATAGTTAAACAAATAAAAATTTTAAATGCATGACTCATTGAAATGAAAGTTTTTCTAAAACCTTTTTGAGCCTTGCAACTGGGGTTTTCTGCAGGTATTGTATGTTGTAAAGTAAAGTAAAGTACTTGATTATATATTTGGTGGATTATGTATGGTAGCAATATAGTCTTATAAACTATGCACAACAATACAAAAGAACTTTTTTAATTTATTCTTTAATCATATGCTATGTTGTAATCATCAAATTACTAATATTTTAAAACTCAACATGGTTTCAAAGAAACTCCCTAAGAAAAAAGGAACTGGGAAACAATCCAGCATTGGTGCAGGGAAAAATTAAATTTATATATAAAGTAATTGAGACAATGTATTTCTCATAAACTCAATGACGATTAAATCCCATTAGTTTTATTTTCTACGAAGATATTTCTTGCATATGAGTTTGATGAGAACCACGAGATGGGAAGTAAGTAACGTACGCGTGCGTGGCGTGTATATGATTATGACTATTTTGATGATAAGCGACGATCTCCATTCAATGCATTCATTTTGTTAGAATCCGATGAATCCATGATCACCATCATCTCATCAACTGAGAAACTCTCCTCTTGCCTAATTAATGGGTCTTCTTTCCTTTATTCCACTAATCCATGAATCCAGATAGTTAATAACCTGTCAATGGAAATGTTAATGTCACAAAAGCAGCCTGCTCTTTGAATTTCTTCCACAATGTTTCTTGTATAAAACTGATCAAAGCTATAAAAAGACCGCATGCTAGAGTCACTAAAATAACTGAAAATGCTTCGACATTAAGCCCTTTCACTTTATCACCTTTCACCTTGACCCTTCCACCAACATTTACATTTAAACTTTTATTCCTTCGAAGTAACTTCCCTTGTCGAATTAAATGCTCCTCTTTTTTCTTATTCCACCAATCAATAATCCCCGATTGATGTAACCCTTCCAACCTTTTTAGTATTTTGAAGTTGAAACCATTAAGAATTGAGTAGCCATAGCCAATCCCTGTAAGGACTTCTTTGCTTTTGTATATCAGTTCTTTGCTTTGCTGTGATGCTGTCTCCACTTTTAACAAAGACCAGCATAAGTACATCTGAACTTTTTGGAGAACTGTTGCAAATAAATGAGAATTTCGGCATTTCTTTGAAAAATGACTCGCCAATTTTGAATACTGTTCCAAACTATTGAATAATCCTGAAGTAGGATGGGAAGCTTTATCGTAAGTTTTAGTGTGCTCTAAATAAGCCTTTTCTCGCATCGTTAGTAGTCTCTGGGCTTCAGGATAATCAAAATCGTATATCTCATGTGCCACTATCAAATACTGGATTAAGTCGCTCACTGTTTTGTCTTTTAAATTAACATGTTTCTTATACCAAGAGCTGAGATTAGATAATTTCATACTAGAGGTGAACGGAAATACGCTTAAATTCCAATCCGGAAGTGAATAGGTTTCCACATTGTAATCAATTAACTGTTTGAAGTGGTCGATAGGCGTGGGTGGAAGCGGTAGCGTCATATTGATAATATTATCTCCTTTGTAGAAATTGCTGAGAAACATCCAACACAATAAATAAATTATACCTAAAAACCTTGAGAAGGGGAAGATTCTTTGAATGCTTCCTTTCAAACTGGCTTGCTCCATTGGAGTTTCCACTACGAGAAAAAAGAGTATTTTTGAAACAAGGGAAGAGCCTTCTTCCCATGAAAATTCTTCAAGTTTAATTTTGATTAGGAATGGAATCAACATTCCAGCAAAGCTTACAAATATCCCCATCCAAATGTACTGATCGAATGCAGAAATCAGCTCGGAAAAGTTTGGAAGCCCTCCTTCCTTTCTTTCTAGAGTGCCACAAGCCAGAAAGCTCATGGATTCTTGGTAGTATTTGTACTGCATTTTACGTGAATTCCTATTCCCGTAGAAATACCACATCTCCGCATGTTTTCCTCCTGTATGGTCAATATAACTTTCTTGAAGGAGGAATGTTACGTTCGGTATAATGGAACGGGTCAAGCAACCTTGGATAAACACTGAAAATGCTAAAGGGCTAACGTAATTCATTGGATGGTTGAAATCAGTGAATGATTCTGGTAAAGCACGATGATAACATAAGAAAAAAGGGAAAGAAGCTTTCTTAGAGTTTCGAAGAATCAATGAGGTATATTCATATGGCGTTTTTTGTTTCAAATTGCTACTTCTGCTTTTCATTGACATCATTTCCTCTGAAATTGGAAGAAGATTAAACGAGGACGATGATGATGAGGAGGTTTGAGCTGCTGCTGGTGGCAATCCCAACACAAGAAGGTATGCCGTTTCAATCATTTTTTGATCTAGTGCAAGCTCCATTCTAAAAATTAATTCGGATGACGACCCCCTCCTCACAATTTCAAGGAACCAAGGGAGAATCAAAGGATCTGCTTTATCGGTTATCATCAGATAATTATATTGCATCGTTGAAAGAGTGAAGAATGATTCCCTCGTGTGGTCTCTTTTCTGCATTAAATTCTTCAAGCCGTCTGTTGGAACCTTCCACATAAACTGTTTAAAACTTTCGGGCGTGAGTAAATTTATTCCTGATGGAGAAATCGGATTCTTAATGTAAAATAGGGAATGGTTTGAGTATGGCGGAGGCTTTAAGAAAACATGGGCTTCACAAAACCACTGCTTATTTGTTCTAGCTAAATTTAAACCGTGCAAGTGGCTTCCACCTTCACGATTGGCTGTTTGATTTGGTAATATGTGAACGTTTTTGAAGTTAACAAATTCATTGAAATCGTTGATTATGTTCGATAATGTTTCATTACTTGGTTCACTGCCTAAAATTGTAAATCTTGTGAGTACGACCGGAAAGTGAAATGGAAGGAAAGACAATCCTTGGAAGTTGATTATGTGTATAAGACATCCGCTAAAACTGTTAAGATATTCGTTTAAATTGAAGATAGCAACGTCATCGATCTCCTTCTGCATTTGTGTCTTTGGCTTGTTTAAATGACTTAGTATGTGATCCTTTGCTCTAATTGGCCAACAATCACTACCAAACAGAAAAATGAAAAATAAAATATTGCGCTTCTTCTCCATTTCATTCAAATTTTAACCTTAGCTTGAAGATTAAATAAAAAGCGAAATTTAGAGCTTGAAAAAAGTACGTGGTCATGTCGCCTTGTGCATGAAAGAGAAACAGATTTGATGAAATGGCAAAATAAGTACTTAATATCTAATCATATTCAAAACGAAACCACGTTTTTTATTCATTCGTTTATTTGTAGGCATAATATAAAAATTAATATGTACTACTTTGTTAAATTTGCAACACGTGCATCCTTTTTCATGACATGAAGCGAAAGCTGCAGAATAAAAAATTGTTACGAAAGCATTGCTTTTGAAACTTCAGTCAGTAAGTAGCAATCTGTCATCCGACGCATTGTATTCGATAATATGCGATGTCATGAATTCATAGCTATTTCACTATTTGTGGCAACATTTGACACTCCCACTTTCTATTGTGAAAAAGTGTTGGATAATTCAATTGCCCAATTAAGGAAATGCGGTTACATAAACATAACTGTTTTGCAAATTATACTTTCACTGGTGCGGATAATTCAATTTAAAAGAAATTTATTATGCTTTAACCCCTTTTATACAACTAGTGTGTGGTCTGAATAATTTGGTCAACTTTATTTGACAATTAATTGCTTTTACACACTGTATTTATTTACTGTACCGTTTTTGTATTCAATTAAAAAGATGAATAACAACTTCATGTTTATGTTTGCTGATTATTTTTTTACTCTTTTTTCATATCACAATCTTCTGCAGTACTCGTGGATATTGTTTTGTTATCATCTGTGGAATCTTCACGTAATTTTGCCGATTTTAGCGTTTTCCTCAACCTAAAATTTTTAATTTTAAGTTCCACCCATTCCTGAAGATAATTGGCCATCCTCTTCAATTTTCTTAATGAAATTGAAAATATTTCTCGCAAAAAGCAAACTAAAGCCACGACTAAGCCATAACCCAGCACAACAAAGATTACTAAAACCGCTTTCACATTCAACCCATTCATTTTGTTTAATTCCACTTGACCATTCTTATTATCATCGCTTGTCACAGCGGAACTACTGAGCAACTTACCCTGCCTAATTAAATGTTCTTTCTTCCCTTTATTCCACCAATCCATGATCCCAGATTGTTGATAACCTTGCAATCTCCTCAGGATTTTAATGTTGAAGCCATTCAGCATAGAAAAACCGAACCCGATGCTGGCAAGCACTTCTTTGCTTTGATAGACATGAGCCGCTTTCACTTTTAGCAAAGACCAGCTCATATACATTTGAATATGTTGGAGAACAGCAGCAAACGTGTGATCGTTTCTACATTTATTTGAGAGGTACTCCGCCAGTTTAGAATACATTTCCAAATCCTTCGTTTTAGCGAAGCTGACAGCAGAGGCAGATATTTCAAAAACATTTGTGTGGTTAAGGTAGACTTTATCCTTTTCCGTAAGAACTTTCTCCGCTTGGGTATAGTCAAAATCGTAGATCTCATTGGATATCATCATATAATGGAAAAAGTCGCTTGATTTCATGATATTCTCACTGTTAAAGTGTTTCCTATACCAGGAACTGATATTTTCCAAGCCGTTATTCATCGACATCGGTAACACAGTTATGCCAAGCATTGGAAGGGAAGCAGTTTCCACATTGTAATCGATTAACTGTCGGAAATATTCAATAGGTGTAGGGGGCAATGGTGAAGTCATGTCAATTATGTTCTCCCCTTTATAAAAATTACTTAAAAACATCCACAATACTAAATAGAGAGAAATTAAAACCCTTGATAACGGGAAGGCTCTGTTAAGTGTAGCTTTTAAGTGTGTGGCTTTCTCTAATGGAACTTCGGCGAGGATAAACAACGCCATTTTAGATAAACACGCTATTTTTTTCTTTTCCAGTAAACTTTTTTCTATTAGCTTCAGCTTAATTACGAATGGAGCAAGCGTCCCAACCATACTGATTATTATTCCAGTCCAAATGTACTTATCGAAAGCGGATATCAACTCAGAGAACTTTAGACCTCCTTGTTTACCAAGAATGCCGCAGGCTAGAAAGCTAATTGAATCCTTGAAGAATTTATGCTGCATTTTCTGAGAATTACTGTTCCCGTATAGGTACCACAGGTCCCCATATTTACCATTTGTGTTGTCCGAGAAGTCCATCATGAGGGTTATGGTCGCATTTGGTATGATGGAGCGAATCATACAGCCCTGAATGTAAATTGAGAACGTTACACTATTGAAAAAATACAAATGGGAGCTGACGTCAGTATACCTTTCAGGGAAACTGGAATAATAACATTGAAAGAACGGCATTGCACCAACTGGAGAAGTGCGCATCCTCCATAAAGTAAATTGATCAGGAGTTTCTAGCCTTAGAACATTCACACGGTTAACACTCGACAGCATTTCAAACGAAATTGGACGGATTTCGTAAGTTTTATTTGATTCATAGTCAGAGTCAGAATCTGTTTCGTATTGTCCCATTTTAAAAAGATAAGCACGTTCAATCATCAACAGTTCTTTCCCTTGATTCCATTCCAACTCCATTCTAAATATTAACTCTGAAGTTGAGCCCCTCCTGGAGACTTCCAGGAACCAAGGAAGTATTGGTGGATCGTTTCTGTCAGTTATCATGACATAATTATATTGTGTAGTGGATAATGTGAAGAATAAGTCTCTGGTGTAATCCCTATTGAATATGATGTTGTTCAAACCTTTAGTAGAAACTTTCCATATGAACTTTTTCAGACTTTGTGGAGTAAGAAGGTTAAGTCCTGCGGGGGAAATTGGATTTTTAATGTAAAATAGAGAATTTCTTGATGATGGTGAAGGTGGCTTCAAGAAAACATGAGCTTCGCAAAGCCATGGCTTGTTTTTATGAGGAGAATTTAACCCGTATAAATGGATTCCGCTTTCGACCTCGACATCATTGTTCGTGTGATTTGTAGAATTTGGGGTAATGTGAAAATCTTCGAATTTGACGTAGTTGTTGAAGTCGTTGATTATTTCTGGTAATACTATTTCTTCGTCTGTACAGTTTTCAGGCACTCCCCGTGGCAATGCTGTAAACCTTGTGAGTACCACAGGAAGTTGAAATGGATGGAAGGAGATCCCTTGAAAGTTGATTATATGTATAAGGCATCCTTGAAAATGGTTAAGATAATAGTTTAAATTTCCTACAGGTTTACTGGAGTCAGTTCCATCGTTCTTTTTTCGCTGCAACGTTATACCGGATGCAGAGTCATCAGATAACAGAACGGTTACTTTGTTTGGAAGCACGTTATTGCTACAAATTAGCAGAATAATTGATAATAATTTGCGTATGGTTTTCATTTCGTTTTCTTTAAAACTTTAATTTCTATTGGCAAAAAGCTTGATTCCGTGCACAGAGGATTTCAAAAAATTTGCGTAGTGATTTTCTTGCGATTATGAACAAAAATCATATTTAGATTCCCCTCCTTAGATAGTTAGTTTGTTTATGGTTACCTAACAGTTTCAAGCCTACGGTTATATGAAAAAATTTGTTATGCCTTTTTAACAAATTAGGTATGTATTGCTGTTTAACAAAACTAATTCCATAAACTAAATACGAAACGTGTTAAATCCTTTGTTAAGAAACAATCTTGTTTAGTTTGTTAACTGCTATTAAAATTTAATAGGAAATATTACAAGATTTATGTAGGTGTTTCATGCTCCGTATTTAATTTCATTGATAAGCAGTTAAATTTAACTGAATGGCTATGAAAGATTTGTCATGTATTTCAATAAATTAAAAGTTAAGATTATTGCCTCTATACATGCTCACATTCCTTTGTTCCTTTTGTACTAGGTGGTCGTTTATTATCGTTTAATTTAATAAAGGTTCCCCCTTCCCCGGTAATTAGAGAATAATTACTGCAATTTTCTACATACCACACAGAAACGAAAATACATTAAATGTTAACTGCGCCTCTTTTTATATTGCGCAAATGAAATTTTTTGCTACAAAGACTGCTGAATACGTTAAACTACCAAATTCAATAAACTGCTTTAAGTTCTCTTTAAAGGGGCAAATAAAGTTCATGGGAGGTCACATGATCAAAACATGTTTGCGTTTTGGGCTTAGAGATTGATAATAAATATTATGCAGTGCAAAGTAAAGGGTATTAGGTATTATATGAAAAATTGCAATAATGATTTATTTGTTTCATCGCATAAAATACAATATTTATTTAAACTTCAATGTTTAATTTTTATTGGAATCATGAATCTTAATCTTGATGTTTTGCTCTAATCCTTTTTCCCTTCTTTATCCACCACAGTTCTTGTATAAAACTGGTTAATGCCACTAGTAAGCCACAAAGCAATACAACAAAGATTACTAAAAATGAACTGACGCTATTTCCATTGATATTTTCATTAGACTGCGATTGTTGACCATCTGCATCATTTGGCAAAACTTTAGAGCTTAGCAATCTCCCAAGTCGAATTAAATGTTCTTCTTTCCCCTTATTCCACCAAGCAATGATTCCTGATTGATGTAAACCATGAAGCCTTTTTAGAATCTTGAAGTTGAAGCTGTTCAGTAAAGAATAGCCAAACCCAATACTTGTTAGAATCTCTTTGCTTTGATAAACGTGCTGTGCCTTAACTTTTAGCAAGGACCAGCTCAAGTACATCTGAATCTGTTGGAGAACCGCAGCATAAGGCTGGGATGACTGGCATTTTAAAGAAAGATGATTCGCCAGAGTAGAATATGTTTCCAAGCTGTGAGAGAATCCAGCAGCAGGAAGATAAACTTCTTCGTCTGTATTCGCATGGTTTAGATAAGCTTTATCCTGCGTTGCAAATGCTTTCTCAGCTTGGGCATAGTCAAAGTCAAAAATCTCATTGGACACCATCATGTAATGTATGAAGTCGCTTACTGCCCCATCTTTTAGTCCCATGTGCTTCTTATACCAGGTACTAATATTTGATGACTCCTTATTCGATGCGAATGGTAAAACATTTACATTCTTTACCGGAAACGAAGCAGTTTCTACTTCATGATCGATAAGCTGTTTGAAATACTGTATGGGAGTTGGAGGAAGTGGTGAGGTCATGTTAATTATATTTTCCCCTTTATAAAAATTGCTTAGAAATATCCACACTAATAAATATATTGTGCCTAAAAACCTGCAAAATGGGAAGGCTCGTTGAAGGTTTTCGTTAAAATGATTTGCTTGTTCTAATGGAGCTTCTGCTACAAGAAAGAATAGTATCTTTGAAAATTGAATGGACATTCGTTCATTTTGCTTTAACTTGTGATCAAATTTGAACTTTAGAATGAACGGAATCAATATTGCCACCACACTAAATAAAATCCCTGCCCAAATGTATTTGTCGAAGGCGGCAATCAGCTCAAAAAACTTTAATCCACTCGAACCTTTGCTTTCAAGAATTCCACAGGCCAGAAAACTCATAGAATCCTCGTAGTAATCGTATTGCATTTTACGAAACTTCGTATTTCCGTACACATACCATAACTCTCCGTATTTCCCATTCGTGTGCTCAAAAAAGTTATCCTGGAGAGTGAAACTTACATTGGGTAAAATGGAACGAGTCAAACAACCTTGGATAAAAACTGCGAAGGAAATAGGACTCACATAATTCATTGGAGAGCTGAAGTCCTTCCAATTTTCCGTTCCAGTGTGATGATATCCGAGAAGGAAGGGTAAAGAGCCGGTCTTGGACGTCCGCAGTTTCCATTCGGTTAACTTGTAAAATACTTCCCCAGTTAATCTTAAAACATTCATTCGGTTTGGCTCTGACAACATT
>JAHZNJ010001776.1:0-10373 GCA_027744475.1 Lepidocyrtus cf. sotoi NNG-2020 | reverse complement strand
CGGTGGGGATGGGGATGGGAGGCTTTGGGGTTTATACTTTCTGTATTGTATTTTGGAAAGCTGTGCAGCTATAAATTTAAACTAATTTCAATTCAAATAGTTTCTATTTCAAATAGTTTTGACACTTAAATCGAGAATTGATTTATTGTTTGGATGTGGGGATCATTTGAAAAGTACAAATACAGGCATAGCATCAACACATTTTAATGAGCAATGCAAAAGAAAAAGATAATGCAATAGCTTGAAATAAACCTTTTCTCATCCATACCCAATCCGAATCATTTTTTTAAACTTACAATTACAACAATCGGCAAAACGCTTTGAGCTTAAAATTGAATTTTATTGAAAGTTTTCATTCTTCATTCCTCACTTTGGTTTTAAATGCATTCATTGTTCAACAAGAACCATGCGTGGTGGTGCAAATGGTACAGTACAATAAACATAATCATTTTCCCCCATTCAAATGATTCAAGTCACTCGACAATTTCTCCCAAGCAGAGAAGAAGAACAAAGGAAGAAAGGTGCATTTTGCATTGTTACATGAAAAGAATTGAAGGAGACGGAAATATCCAATTGCTGGTACAATTATTTTTAATTCTTCGTGTGGTACGTAACGTAACGTACATCATTACTTATTGCTGAATTGTGTAGTTCATGTTGTCGTTATCTTCACATCCCAAATACATACGTAATCAGTGTAAAGTATCAACCTTTCAAAATTGTATTAAAACTCCCATCAATAAATATCAATAGATCAAATCACTAACTTCACATTTTTTGCTAGAGATTTCTTAATTATAATAAAAAGTTTCATTTTGCCCCACTTTGGTAACACTAACTCTGCTTGTGTTGATTCATTGATTCATTCATATTCAGCCCCTCTCTCCTTTCCGTCTCAGCAGATTTTTATCATTCATTAAAACAAACTATTATTTAACTTTTCACACATTTGCATTGTATTGAGCGACACAATAACACCTCTCTGCAATATTTTTGCTCTGTTTCCAGTTCAATTTTACATGTTTGCATTTCCCTTCTTTACAAACGAAACGATACATGATTTTGATCTGATTTATTGATAAAAAGTAAGGTAAGAGATCAAAACACAACAATTGAACTTTTATTGTAAACAATGAACGGACAGTAAATTCCTATTCATTAAAACAAAAAAATATACGTAATCGTAATGTATACGGCGATTTTCTGTACAAAGTTCCTCTATTAAAAAAGTCAAAGTTTCGTAGTTTAAAAAACATGTTGTAAGAATAAATTGTTCGTTTCATCGTTAAATTGCTTTGTTTCGTTATGTAATTTTTCCGTTTTTATCTTTCTTCAGTTTTTCTGGTAAAGTTACTAGTTAGGTAATAATGATTATGAGATGATGACAGGAGGAAGGGTAAATATCTAGGGAAGAACAGGCTAATTTTTACTCATTTAATATTTAGCAGAAAAGACAGAGCAAAAAAGTGAATCTATTGTCTAACTCAACACGCTTGATTTGACTGCTTTTGTTTTAATTTGAGATAATTAAGGTGATGATGATGAAGGCAAGTAAAGTAGGTAACGTAGTAGAATGCACATGTAGGCAAATTTTCAAAAGTTTGTAAAACAAATCTTTCATTCAGTTCATTACACAGTCATAGCCTACTTTGCCTATACGTCTATACAAATGTCATAATTGTTATGATATGAATGATTACGAAAAGTACCCTGCAAAAATGCAGTTTTCTCATTTACAAAAAAAGGGTTGCATTATATCACATCATATTCTTAAATATAATGTTAAGCGCGCGGTGTGCGTTCCTTTAATAGTCTCTCTTCTCTCTCGACGAGTAACAAAACAAAAAATGTTATCTTTAAATCACTTCTTCAATGAAGTAATAATGAGGAGGATGTACATAACATTCATAACATAATAATTTTTTATGTAATTGTTTGTTAGTTGGACATAATTAATTTGCAATTATGCGTAGGTAATTGCAAAGCGATTTTGTTCAGAGATTAAAAAAGATTTTTCAATTTTCTACTGAAGCTTTCGTTTTGTTTGTTTGCTTGTACTGTTTTATATCTTCAAAGTAAATACATTTCTCATGTCAATTGCAATTCCTTATTGCAAACTACAATATTTACATGAAAAAATGTCAAAAGAGAAAATAATTAGATATTATTCGATTTCACATTTTTTGCAGAGTTACAGATACAAAATTCAATTCATCATTTAAAATATAAAATATATTAGATAGGCTTTAAGTTTTCAAGAATAGAGAAGGGAAGTATTATTACAAGACGGGATGGGATTGACAATTTAGATTGAAAATTGAAACTCGAGAGAGTTTAAAGAAAATATAAATCTTCCCAATTGCTGATGCGATGCAATATGCAATGCGACAATCATCAAATATCAACACATAACAATCACAATTTTCTTACTTAAGATAAACGCAAAAAAATGTGAGTATATTTTTATAATAATAATGAAGATAACTTTCTATTCAAAAACGTAATTACTTTCAGCGGGGATAATATCGTATTACGATAGTACCACTATCGTAATTATTAAATTATTATTTCATCTTCATAGGTTCATAGTCAGCAAATACCTAATACCTACTACATCATCCATCCATCCGAGAGATTCAACCTAATCTTTAAAAAATTTATATGATGGGATGGGATAAGATTATTATTGTATTGTGTGACTTCTGCCAATCTAACAAAAAAGAGACAAGATAAGTAACAGTACTTAACTATTAACTGCAATAAACACCTTTCATCGTTATATGCTAATGATCTAATAATGATGCTACCTCTAGCTATATGCGTTCCGTATCATCTGCCTGTAATAAGTCGTAATTTAATTTAACAAGATACACATTGAGAAATAGCAGTGCAGCAACAGCAGCAGCGCAGCGTGCCTCTTGTCAAAGTTTGAAAGATATCGTTTTGTAGTTTTATTCATAATTTTTTTTATGAAATAGGAGATTTCTGTTGAGTTAAAAGTTAAAGTTGTGGTGCCGGTGTGGTAAGCATTGGCATGAGAAGTGGAAAAAGGAAAAAATTGGCTTGATTCGTTCTAGCTTGGCTTGCTTGAGAAAGGGAACAAGTTTATACTCAATTTTTAAATAGAAATTAGCTCACCGAACCAGTTCATTAGGAGAAATAGGGAATCTAGTAATGTGAATAAAACTGTTAATGAAGGATATGGATGGAGTAAGGAAAAGTAAATTGCAATAAAAAACAGAGAGAAACATAAAATGTCAAAATTTGGTTCTTGGAATGGAAGATAAGAAAGGTGAAATAGAATGAAAATGAAAAATTAAAATTTACGAGATTTCTTCCTCTCATAGAATATACATAGCGTATGTAAATCATTATTATGTAAATCATTTTAACTCTAAAATACCAATACCGTTGTTTGTTTTGCAAATTTTTGGCATGCAAGAGAGAGAATGTAAATCAAAGCTACTTACGAAAGTAAATACGATCATTAAAAGGGTAGAAGTTGTTGAAAGGATTAATGAGCGAAGCTAACAAAAATCAATTTATTATCCAAACGAAAGCTGTAAAACATGTTACGTACGGTTTTTTTTGCATGGGAATATTTATTAATTTCCTGAGTGAAGGGCAAACATTTTGCTTTGCACAGTAAACTAATTATAGGCTGATTACAAATAATTGTTACTGTAAACTGTGCTCATGTTTACTTACCCTTTACCCTTCCATAAATTGTTTATGTCACAGTCGCAATCACAATTACTAAAAAATAAATATTTTATTGCCTAAATTGACGTAAAAATAATGGATGAGAGGACGAAGCTAACTGTAATTTTTAATTATAGCCTACTGCTCTTAGGAAAATAGAATTTTTCTAATTTGTTTCTAATCAAGAAATGTATTAGTTCAGTTCTTTGGGAATTGAACCAATTTGCATTACTTGTTTAAAACAAATTAGGAAAAGGAAAGGGGAGAACAAATTATAGTATAAATAATTGTTTATTTTAATGTTTAACCTTTTTCTGTTACAAAAATGCAAAAGAGCATTCAAAACAATTTAACTTTAATGAACAATTAAAACCAAACCAATCATAATTATAAAGTCGCTTTATGCAAAATGAAGGGAAATTATAAAGCTTACTTACTTAGTAAAGTAACGGTAATACTAGCTCCACCCACTATTTACTTTGATAAACGCATAATAATGCTTATGTTGCATTGCATTGTTAAGTAAGTGTAACTAAAATTCAGTCTTTTAGCGTATTTGCATTTTTTTGCACAACATATAACGACAACGACAAAATGATAACCTCCCTTTATGACGATACGAACGACTATTATTATGTAACATGATTGCAGTTTCACAACAATTCACAGTTATGTACTTACTTACATTTATGAAATGAATGTCAGTCAGTTGAATTGAATTGAAGAAAAGCAACTGAAATGGATTAAACAAAAAAATCAGATTTTCGTGTTACGTTCTTTGAACTAGAAGCGGTAGCGGCAATTTTCTGAAGAAGGAAAAAGGGTTGTTTTGTTTGTTGAGTTAAGCTTGAGTTGTGCCCTAGCGAAGGCTAGAGCCCTGCCTGTTTTTTGCAACTGCAAACGCAACAATGTGATTAGTGCTGACCTATTTATTTACATAAATGTATGGAAATCCTTTCTTTCTCTTTTGGATTATCGTTGTTCTCGATGTTGATGATGGGATATGAATAATATGACATGACATGGTCGATTATAATGACGAGCGAGCTAGCAAAAGCAATAGCAAGCAGGTAGGTAAAAATATGGACTGACAAGTTTACAAGTTTACAACTCATTTTTTTTACTCAAAGAGAAGAATTTAGAGTTCAAAGAAGAAATATAGCACAAATTCAATTCAATACCAAACCCCCCTTCCATATATGTAAAAATATAATTTACAATTACAACAGCAAATGCCTTTTTAAGATTGGAAGTTAATAAATGCACACGTATGTACAAATAGGTAAATACGTACGTAATAAAAATGCGCAGATTTCACCTAAACCTTTTACAATTTTCAACCAATGTCATTGCATAATCGTAAATAGGTGTACATAATGTAGGTTCTTAAAGTGTTTTATTATAAGTCTTCACTCTTCACTCTTCACCCGTAACGGCAAATAAGTGCTTGTCAGAAACATTTTTTACACCTGTTTTACATCCTCATTTAACCAGATGACCAACAAGTATAACATTAAAAGAATTAACTGTCAGTCAAGTCATTTGAAAAAAAGTGAGTGATTTTATCTCTAAATTAATCTACAAAGTGCAAATCTACAAAACAAATTATCAAATACTAAATAAAGAAGAGAGTTACGCATGAGTTTTTATCTCAAGAAAAAGGAGAGAAAGAAAGAGAAGAGATGATGAGCCAATAGTACGTACGTACGGTAAACTATTGCAACAAAAATAGCAAAGAAAGAAATTTATTGTGTGCAATATGTTCGATGTGCACTGCTCGCTGACTTCTGCCGATGCACTGTTTTTCCTTATTCCATTCAACATTCAACATTCAAGTCAACATTCGAGAGATGTAAAAAAGATAAAAAAGATTTAGCAGAAAATATAGGATAAAATTACTATTTATAAAGTACACGACGAGCGACGACAGAACATGATTTGAATGATTCTTCTTCTTATTTATCTGATTTTGATTATTATTTACTCTGAATGAATACAAACTGCATATTATTGACTACTATTACATATTATTACATATTATTTTGTAGTTTTTTTTAACATGATCATTCTCATTTCTCATCAAATCACTGATTTTAGGTGCATTTTTCTCCCATTACTTCCGCATTTTCATCAATTTTGATTATCGCCATTATCGCAATCACCCTTTGTTGACTAATGTAAGACATGACATACGCCAGCCAATGGTGTTCACAGCGAATATGTTTACAATCGAGCTATTGAGTTTCAGAATCCTTTTTTCTATCTTTCCGTTCATGAATGCTACTAAAAATAAAGGTTTCAATTTTCACAATACTCCTATTTTTTCGCAATTTTGCAACAAAAAAGCAGGTAAGACAATATAATAGTGCCAGCTACATCAACAGCTCCTCCGCAATTTCATAGCAAAAGCAAAACAGGTGAAGAAGAAGACTATTACTACGAACGATCCTCTCAAGAAAGAGCGAAAAAAGGAACAATATCATTATTGCTGCAGAGTTTGCCCTAATTCCTTTTCTTTCTTTTGCAAAATACTAACTCGTAAACTCGTGTCAAAGTTAAGAAGAAACTTGAATTTTTTATGTGTATTTTTATACCTTTCTTAAACCCCTTTTCAGTCTTCCTTTTTCTGATAAAGATCACAAGTTACAAGCTTACTCACAATTCACAAAAGTGAGCAACATTTAAGTAGGGAACGGAATAATAAGGAATAATAAGTTTTTTTTGCTGCTCTGCTCAATTCTCTGAAGCTTCTTGAGCTGCTTGCTTAATCCTCCTTTCAATCTCAAAATTACAAAAAAATAAGAAACATTAAAAAAGAAATGAATGAGTTTGAATTTGACTTCTCAACTTTACTTTCCTGTCGCTACACATGAGTTGCGTGTGTCAATTCTTGGATGGTGTCGGAAGGTGACCTGACCTAATTGTATTAAGAAACGAATCCCTTTATAATCAAATAAATCTGTTATATATATAGTAATAGAAATAGCTAATAAGCTTTTTTCTTTGTTAAAATTACAGGGAAAATGCCTCTTATTTTTAAAGAAATTTTAAAAATCTTTTAACTGTACTGTACTAACGCATATAAGTAACGTAAGCCTGCTTGCTTTATGTGATGTTCATTGCTTAGGTCGCTGCTTACCACCTGTTAAAATTTGCTTGTCCTCTTCCTGCTTAATTGTTTCCTTCGCTTACATTTGTTCTCTTAATAAAGTTCCTTAAGTAGTATTAAGTATTAAAGTAAAGGATAAAATCCCTTCTTGCACGCAACCATTTTCTCGAATACTTCGTACCTAAAACTGTTCTTTTCTCATTGAAGGATTACTTTGTTATTAAAATTTATAAATTTTCAAGAAAAAAATCAAAGCAGAAGAAGAGGTCAAATAGGTATTTAGAAGAAGATGACAGGAAAGGTTTAAGAGAAGAAAGAAAGAATGAATGAAAAGTTACCTATGCAGCGCAGCATCATCGCATGCAATGCACTTGAGTTTATTTTTCGTGCGAAGTGTCCTGAAGTCCTGAGTCCAACGCTAACGCTAAATTGGATTTTTATTCGCTTATTTTTTGCAAATTTATCAAAACAAGGCTCAATTCAACTTAATTTTTAAGTAGCCTCCTTTGGATTTAACTGTCATATACTATTAATCAAAACCTTTAAAGTCATCAGTGTCATCAGCATTTCGAAGCTTCATAGTTTCATGAATGATGAGACTCCTTCTTCAGCTCCCCTTTGTATTTGTTGGGTGCAGCAGGCAGGAGCAACGCAACGTAACGTGGGCTTATTACTTTCAAAGATAGGTCAAGTGCTTAATGTGTGGCGGCCGAATTTTGCTTTTTAAAAATTACTTTTTAATTTGTAAAAAAAGGATTCGTGTCAACGCAATCAATTACTATTACGACTTCAAGTTCGCATAGAATTGAACAAAAACTTGAACACATTCACATTGGATTTATCATCAAATGTAATAGTAATTTCCAATTTAGTATGGAATAGAAGAAAACAGAAGAGCATGACAAAAATGCATTTTTTCAATTTTAAATAATTTGAAATAATGGTGCCACTTTTTGCAAAAAATATAATATTTAAGTACCTATATGAAAATATCACAAGGTATTTCAAGGGTACAAGGTCATATACCTAATTAATTAAAATACCATACGTACTCATGTCATGTCATCGTTGATGTCATGAAATCATCCTCCCTTAACTCCCTAATGCTCATATAAGTAATTCATTTGCAATTAAGTACTGCTTTTTTCTTTTACACTTTTCACCATTCTAAGATGAAGATAATAATGAGCTGATGATGCTTTAGCAAATCAAATTGAATTGTAATTAAAATACCTTTTAACTTTTAAGTAACGCCAACACAATAACACAGTTTAATCAAATAGAAATGTGAAACAATTCACGTGCTTCAATTCTTAGTTCGCACTCCCATAATAATTCTTCAAAACGATTTTAGAATGTAAATCGTTAATTCAATTTTAAAAAATTATTTTCGATACAACAACATTTCCACAGTAAATGTCACATCGTTAAATGGCTGTGTTTATAATAATTTATAATTAAATTTTAAGTCTCTGTTTTGTTTTTTATATTTCTTTAAATGACTTTTAAAAGATTATCATGCGTGATTACGAAATTTATGGCTCTCCCACCTTTACTACAATAATATTTATTCATTCAAGAAGTCATTAAAATGTTTTTAAACTTATGTCACAGTCACGCTATGCTATAGGCTAGGCTAAACGCTTTAAAACGTTATATTAATAATATTAAAATACCTATTGTGTGACATGTCTAATGAATCATCATCATTAATATAAAAAAGGAATAAAATTAATTTCCATTTTTACCGTTGCTATTTATTATCATTCATAGCCAAGTACAAGGACAAAGCAACTAAAGGCTCATCAACTCAACAACCTTTTCATTATTTATTTTTAATCCACACTACACCTTTCTTGTTGACTCTTGACATTGTATGCGCTGCAATGCAATGGAATACAGAGAATCGATTCTCATGGCTGAAAAAATTAATTTAAATGAGTGTAAATTGCTGCATGACAGCGAATAAAAATGGATTGAACTACTTGAGAACATTTATTTTATGATTTTACAATACTTTTTTTCTTCTCTTCTCTTCTCTTCTTCAAATCCTGTCACCCTCAACCCTCGCAGCAGTAGCGTCGTGGCTCTTTTTGTCATTCTCCCACTATACTATATGACAATAAAATAAAATAGATTTACATTGTTATCGTCAGGCAATCATCTGAATTAGTAGCAGAAGAAATTATTGTGTTTTTATCATGATGAAAGGACTAGTCAGTAACGTTTCTTCACTTGCCTCCGCGACTGTGCCGCGATGCGATATTGTTTGCTTTTGGCATTTTTTGATGTAAATAAATAATTGACTGGTTTATTTATATTTAGTTTATTTTTATGGAGAATCAAGCTACTAGCTGACGCTAACGGCTATGACTTATGAACTTTATAAACGAAGTATCCCATAAAATAGAATTGCTGCATGTCTAAATGTCGCTCGTCTCATTCCATTCCTGTGTTTCTCGAGACTCGAGATAAAAAAATGTTCTTATCTTAAGGCTTATCTAATCTCCCGCTGAAATAGAAGCAGTTACGTTACAATTTACAATTCTAGTAATTTTTTCTTCTTCGAAGTATTTCTACTTTAATGGAAGTCGCAAGTAGCTAGTTAGAGGCAACAACATTGACATTAGTAGAAATGGTAATGGTAATAAATGTGTCACTTGAGTAATTGTAATTATCCTCTTACTTATGATTGCGTGCTCTGCAATATGACATATCATGTTAAACAGCTATAAATAAAGCAAATTATCGAAGAAGACGAATAAGAATTTATGTACAGGATGGATGATGTACACCACCTGCGGAGTTCTTCTAATTTTTATCTTAATTTGAGAATGAGCTGATATGTTGTGAGCGTGAAATCGAAAGAAAAAAACATTTTTTATGTATGTGCAGATTTGCAAAAAAAAAAAAAGAAGTTTGAAGAGAAGCTGTGTGATGCGAAATGTGAATAACTTTCAAAACTGTTTTTGCTGCTTCTATTTAGAGACACTTTAGTTGCTTGCTTCTGCTTCTGTGTGAAAACTCTTTTTAGAAAAGACTTGCGTTTGATGAGAAGTTATTGCCAATTTGTTTCATTCAGCTTCTAAAGTTTCTAACAAAGTTTCACGGGAATTTAAAATTCAAATGAAGCACGCAAAGTAAAAAAACTGTCAATTCATTCATTTCATAATAACAATAGCAAGACTTTTAAAGCAGCAATTAGTACCAAACAACACTACTGCTTCAGCTTGATTGATTAGTTATAACAAGAAACCTTGTTTTTGCGCTCCGTTTTCTATGAAAATAAGGCACTTGAACAGCAAAATATAAAAAAACAGGACTACACAGTTTTTTTCTTTACTTGAACAGATAATTATGCAGCAAAAAATCTATCTTTCAAATCTTTCAAAGAGTGACAAGACATTTTTCCTTCCACTAGTTTTTCTCTATAGCCTTCATATGCAAGCAGCAGGAAAAAAGGGATAACGGATTTGTTTTAGCTAAAAGATGATGATAAGTAATAACTAATTTTCAGGATGAATCGTGTTATTTCTGCTGATAGGGGATGATAAAGTGGAAA